>JALKBU010000338.1:0-47261 GCA_023091735.1 Trichomonas tenax
AGTGCAGCTGATGTTTCAGTGTGTAAAAATGATTCACTGTGCTTGTTTGGAAGAGAATTGTTTTGTGATTTATGGTGAATATCGGTAAGCACTATAAATTACTATATAGATGTAGAAAGATACCTCTGGCATCTTGATTTATTGATTACTGCGTACTTTTAACCGTGAATGAAGAAATTCTAAATCTGATTTTAAGAAATAGATTGTATCCCTGGTTATTTGATTGAGCAAAGTTGATTTTTAGACCATGGAAAACTTGTTTGCTAAGTTCGCTGAAGATTGGTGCACTTTAACTTTGCAAGGTTCCTCCTGATAGCGAGCATCGGAAAATTGAAGGGTAATTTTAATGCAATTTGCATAAAAGTGACATGATTCAAAGAATTACCCCTTTTGACACCCCTTGTTATTATTTTACTGGCCCTAGTTTTAATGCTCACCAAAATAGACTTCATGATTTCATAGGAAGGAGACCTTGAATAACTAATAAAACAACACAACATGCTATAGCGTCACAAATGTATCTTATACTATGTGCTAAATCAAGATTTTAGCCGATTCATCGCAAATAATTTTTTTTATCTTGATGAGGACATTGATTTCGGTGATTCTTTTCATATTAAATTTTATGCCAATGATAAGTACTAAACATCTCAAAAAGTAAATAAAACAAAATGGACAAAATTGCATGTTTTAGTTATTATCGACACAACAAGACGGGAGAAGTTAGTAATAAACACTTCGCACTATGTCGACTTCGCCATAGTGTGAAGTGTTAATAATGTGACACTTTACACGTCAGACCTTGTTAGAGTCAGTGGTGCACACTTGGGTCCCTCATGCATGGATTAAATTTTTTATTTATTGCAAAACAAACTTCATTATTAATTTTAAATCTTATGACTTTTTAAAATGTCAAGCTCTTAAAAAGAGCACTTGCTCCTCTATAGGGAATTAAAGATTTCATAAATTTCAAAATCAGCGTTAATTTTTTATTTTAAATCTTTGATATAATTTATTTTTCCATTAATGATATAATTTATTTTGTTATGCGATTGTTGGTAGGTATCTTGATAAAAATATTTTCGGGAAAGGGTAAAAAATTAATTCTCAAAAAATATGAAATCATAAGTGGTAAAAATAATGTTAAAGATGATTTAGTCATTCTTCTTCCGTTCCTCCTCTTTCATCTTTGCTTCGGGACTTTGTCCCTCGAGGGATTTAGCCCGTTCTTCTTCCTTCATTCTTTTTTCAATCCATCTCGGATTCTTCTGTCTTCCTGCTGCAAGTGCTGCTAACTGCTTTTCAGTGCATTTACGTTTAGGCTTGACTTGTTTCTCTTCGGCACTTTGTGCCTCAAGGGCTTTAGCTCGTTCTGTTGGAGTGAATCCTGCATCTGTCTTTTTGGGCTAAAATACAGCCCAATTCCATGTCATTTTGGCATAGGTGCTCTACCATTAAACACTCTTTATACTCGCGAGGCCTTGCGTTAACACAGGGACTTCTTCCCGCGCGGACTTGAAGCTTTTGCTTAAGGCACCGATCACGTTTTGAAGGCCGCAAAAACTAAAGTCCAAAAAAATAACTTTTTCTGAAGTTTACACTGAGTAAAAGTATGAAGAAAAAATAATTAAGAATTTTTTTGGTTTACAGCGGTCTCAAAATTGACAACAAGTGGCTTTAGTTTTTGCGGGCACTATAAAATTCATGATTCCTTATCCTTGATATTTGGGATGATATCTTTTAGACATAGATAAGAAGTGAGATGTTTAATATGCTAGTGCCGTTAGAATCAATAAAAATGGTTTTCGAATTTGATTTAATATTGAGTTCAGTCTCTGTTATTAGAGAATATAATGCTGACTATATGTAGATTGAATATACACAGTTACAAGGTTATCTTTTATACTAATCAAACATCGCAAAATTTAAAACAAAAATGTATCAAACAAACTTATCTGGAACTTATGTGGCCATCAGGATATATCATATCACTATAGCACTCAAGTGGTTTCAATTGATAAAAATCACGTCCATCACTTGGGCCTGGATAATCAGGTTTAGCATAATACTCATCATCAGGAATGAAAGTTGAGTTTGGCTTCGAAGAATAAAATGTTGGATTTTTGCCTGGATTCAAAGGAAGTACACGATTAATTGGTTTCATTGTTTGCGCAAGAGAAGTCTTAGCTGGCTGTGCGTGCCTGATGGAAAATCCGAGTGGAGGAGTTTCAACCTTCTGTCTATCGAAAGGAGATTCGGTAGGCACATTAATCTGCCTTGGAGGTGTGATATTTAGCGTTGCTTTCATTGGTACGAATTTCTCGACCGGAATCGATCGTGCCACCGTTCTAACTTGGGGCTCATACTCCGTTAAAACAACCTGAGGAGCGAAAGATACTCTAACAGCCGGCTGACTTGCAGCGTACTGTTGTATGTTCGTTGGTGGCAATGTTGGAGGTGGCTGCTGCTGGATCGGCTGTCTAACTTGCATCATTTGAGTTGCTTGTGCGACGTTTTGTGAATAGCGTTCCTGTCGTTCTTGGCGCGGCTGATTCCTCTGCTTCTTCTCCTCGATCTGTTGACGCAGAGACTCAGCGAGTTGTTCCTGCATTTGTCGTTTTCTTTCGAGATTTACATTATAATCGCCATACATTGATGCCAATGAACTCATATACGGCTTGTTTGACGATCTGCCATTGTTTGAGTAAGATTCGTATTGATTATTGTAGTTTTGATTGTTATCGACGGCTTCATAATTATATCTCCTGCTCGTTGACTCCTGCTCTGACTCCCACGAAGAGAAACCATAGACAGAAGATCTGACCGGGCTCTTGTGCTCAGGCGGCGTTCTTAATCCAAGCATTCAAAAAATCTAAAAAAACGTGAAAAATTTTAAAATTTTAAAATTTTTCTTTAATTGCTTTTGTTCATTCAGTGATTAATCTCCTCAAAAATCGCTTAATACTCACTAACCTTATTAATCTAAAAATCTCAATAAATATTATTGACAAGTAAATTAAAATATTGTCACGTATCGAAAGTTGTATCAAAAAGTGACATTACCTGACATGTAAAATTGTCAGAATATCCAGTTTTATGTATCAAAATATTAATATTTTTGACACGTAAAGTCCTATAATCATTCAAATTATGTATTAGTTTTTATTTCAAAATCGCGTCTGACGGGAAGAACTGAGGACTACATTGGCACAGGTACCGCGCATGTTAGTAGCTAAACACACAGATCTTCCTTTCATACGCCATCATTAAGAAATCAAAGATTTCTACTTCAGAATGCCTCTGAAGAGCAAAATTAAATGCTTGATTGGGACAGGTAACCAAGGTGCTAGCAATCCAGCCCACAATTCTTCCTTTCAGAAGCATTCTGTAAAGTAAATAGCTGATTATTTCGAAAACCGAGTCTGAAAGGAAGAACTGTGGACTGGATTGCTAGCATTTTGTCTACCAGTACCAATGAAGCACTTAATTTTTCTTTTCAAAGTAAATTTAAACAAATATAGGATATCATTCTTCCAATAATCATTTATAATCACATGCCACGTAAATATTTATTTGTCAAATATACAGGTTTACATGTTAAATAATTACACTTTTTCGTGACAACTTTCGGTACGCAACAAAGTAAATTAAAATATGATACATAAATTATATATATAAAAACTGGCAAGCTGCCGGCCTTCTGCCTCTGGCTTTTGCCTAAGAAATTTCAGGGGCTAGCTAACATTCTTGATACTTTCGTTGATGTTGAATCGGTTGATTTAGAATTCATCCCTTCAATCGAAGGGTCAAGAAGAAACACCGGTTATTTCCCGTTTATCAATAAATCAAATATCGATTTATCGGAATTTGGAATTTATTCAAATGAATCAGAAATTAAAAATGAATCATGTTTAATTACTGCATGCCGTTCATCCAAACTATTTGATGATGAACAAATGAAAATGATTGAATCGGTTATTAAAACCAGAAATGTTATAAAATCAGATTTAAAACATTTAGCCAAATTATTTAATATTCACATTCATGTATCAATAATAACCGATTATAAAACCAATCAAACTTCACACGATGAATATAATAAAAATGCAAAACAGAAATTGAAATTATTATATTTCATCTTTTTATTTTCAAGTTCATTTTTCAATTCTTGCTCCCTCATCTTTAATTCATGTTCATTATCCTGGTTCTTTATTTTGTTTTCATTTTCTTTCATCTTTAATTCTTTCTTCCTTTCTCGTTCCTGTTCTAAAGAACGGGCAACATCGTTTATTAAATGTTCTTTATTATCGTTATTGTCTCTTAATTGATTTAATTGTTGCTGTTGAGGCGAGATGAAAGGAATATATGGCTGAGCTAATGAATTTAGCATTGTTCGTCTTAAATCCGTCATTGATGGATTAATCGCTGTAATTCGTACCATCGCGAAGTGTGGTTACATAAGTGTTGTAAGCATACTTATATGTTTTTCTGGTATTTTCCGATAAAGCCTCAGCCTGCATTTGTTGTGTTTCAAGATAGAGAGAGAGAGTCAGCATCAAGAACACTCATTTGGGAATTTTTTTTAACTTTTGAATCACAACATTTAAAAGTAACATTTTTCAAAAAAAAAAAAAAAAAAAAAAAAAAAACGGAAATGAAAAATATATTTTTTTGCGTATTCAAATTTGAAGGTTAAAGAATGATATTATATTTTTGATACATAAACTTTGTTTTCTGCAATATTTGAGAAATGCAATGCATCATCGTATGAAATAGCTTTAAAAACTATTTAATACGTTTGGAAGAATTTCTAATGCGAGATCTAGGTTAATTCAATACTTAAGAGACTGAAAATCTGTGCAGATCTCAACTTTATCATTTACACATTATTTGCTATTTTCAATTAATGTATTGTTGGATATTTGATATAAAGATGACATATATTAAAAATAAATAACTTCTACCTCATTCCATGTTACTCATTTCTTAAACATTAAATATATAGAACTTACAAATTTCATCCATTTAATATCAAACAAATATTGTATTATAGATTGATTTCATCACCTGATTTGAAACCTTTTCCAATCTTCGGTGATTGTTGGAGCGCAATAGCATGAAGCAATTTAGATGATCTACTGTATTTATGCGTTTCAAGATATGCCTTAATAAGCCCAGAATCATCGCGCGAAACATGCTTCAAATCTTCATCTTCATCTCTGCGTTTGCTATCAGGTATTTCCTTTGCGTAGGGCAAAGTTGTTTGCTTCAAGAGTTGGCGGTCTTGTCCTGCTTCCATGAACGACTGCGTCGTGTGATAATCACAGTTCGTTCCATCTCTTGAATCAATATATTGCGAACATTTCTTATTTTTAGGGTCGCATCTTCCGCATTTGACGACTTTATCGCAATGTCCAACTCTTTTGATCTCTTTCGGGTCCGAAATCGTAATAATGCCATCCGAGATCGATGCACAACAGATCAATAAAACGTCATTTAATCTAAACGGAAGCTTGTGCTTGCACGTAAGGGTGAATGTGGAGTGGTGTAGATCAGAAACTAAGAAGTTTTTGTCATTGTTTTCGCATATAACGCAAATTGTAAACCACTTTCGTGAGTTATAACGCAATGTTACATCTTTCAACTTCACGTAATCAACGAACTTCATTAATTTATTGATCGATGAGAGTTTAACGAAACAAGTATCTAATTGAAACGCAAATAATTTCTTATCTGAGTCATTGCCAGGAACGATGACACTCAGCGGATCTCTAATTATCGCTTTTTGTTCATTGTCCTTTTGCATATCTTGTTGAATTAAACTTGCAAAACTCATATGTCACTTTTATTCCTTACACAACAAATTTTAAATTACGTGTCATTTTTTTGATCTATTGTGATTTTTCAACCATAATATTATAGAAATAAAGACCTGTAGGACAAATCTATAAAAGCGTAATATTTAAATTTGTTTTCCTATGAATCAATACATTAAAACTTGAATTGATAAATAAAACTCTAAAAACTCTATTTTTTATAATAAATCTGCAAACATGGTTGTAATATTTGAAACTAATTGCTGACATTTATCATAGTATTCAGCAGCATTCTCAAGCTTTGTTAGCAAGTCAGGATTATTCAATATCATTTCAGCCATGAAATCATGGAAGTTCTGACCAACGAATTCCATTAGAGATAGCATCTGATACATCAAGTCACTCGTTACAGAATCCTGTTGGCAAAGATAAAGGAATAACTCACCCGTCATATCGATATGATCTTGTTCTATGTTCTGAACTCCAATTGCCTTGAAGGTTGTTAAGAGTATCTGTGAGATGCTTTTTGCCAATCTTTGTCCATCACTGTCATCTGAATCGCTGCCATACTTCAAACCGAGTTCCTGACAGTAAGTTCTAATATATCCAAGAACGTTCTTAGCAAATGGAACATACATCTCGTTATATCGAATTGCTAAGCTGTCAAGCGCCAAAACTGCGGCACATTTGTTTTCTGTTGGCATGTTTTCATAAGATAATGACGTGGAAAGTGCTTCAAGCCAATAAGGAACATTTTCAAGCTGGAAATTCTCGAGAATAATGATTGAGAAACCTGTGGCAGCAGAATAGAAAGAAGAATGCTCTGATGACTGAACTAAAAACAGTTCTGATTCAGCCTTGAAGATAGAATTAAATATTTCGAGAACATTTGGAAGATGGTTTGCAAAAACTTCATGTGATGTTGTTGCAAGTGCTGCGAGTGGGAGAATAACTTCAGGAATGTAATCACTGCCTGCTTGACAAACACCGATGAACAAATTGCACAAATGATCGCAAACCGGGGCAATAGAGGCCTTAAATCTGAAGCAATAAGCTTGCATGAGTTCACCTAAATCATGAACAAGCCAGCTCATCTCTGGCTGGTTCAGAGAACTCTCCATGTAAGCGCAAACTGTTGGGAAGAATGATAAAACAGCATCAGAATTTCCAGATGAAACAATGCTATCGATTGCAACAAATGGCTCCTTTGCAAAATGCTGATGCATAGATACAGCTTTCTCAGTAAGCAACTGAAGGATATCACCAGTATTTTGGAATCCTGGAACTCTCGTGAACATGGCCAATATCAAAGAAACTTCAGAGGCAATATATCCATCATCATCAAGCAAATTAGCGATATCACTTGCATGCCTTGAAAGTTCTGCGATGATTTCATCTGCTTGATTCTCATCTGAAATGATTTCCAGGCCTTTCCTGATACACCTTAATGCTCTAAACCTAATACAAGGAGATTCGTCTTGAACAAGGGCTAAAAGTACCTCAATGAAATTCTTGACATAGTTTTTGTCGGTTGTATTAACAACAACTGCTTCAAGAAGCTTAAGCCAGCAGTCTCTTTCAGCAAAGTTCATTCCCTCTGAGCTCAGCATTTGAAGGAAGTTCTCACCGAATGCGCTTGCAATATCATCAGCCGTTAGCTTGCATACAGTTCTGAGAGCTTCGTGAGCTGCAATGTGTGGCTCCCAAGCTTCATTTGCTTCGCAAGATGGATCTTCTAAGCTGCTGCAAACATCCATAAGCATTGCTAATACATCTTGTATCATTGTAGATATTGCATTTAATTCTTCAGACTCATCTTCGATTTCAACCTTAGCGATCCTCTTGATTAATGCGCACGAAGCAAAAAGAAGGTTTCTATCAGTCGATTCAAGTGATGCGAGAGCGTGTTGAAGAAGAACTTGTTCATGTATTGCTAAAATATATGGAGCATATTTTCCAATTTTGTTCCAGCATTGGAAAAGAATTGCTTGAAGCTCTTTGATGCCTGAGAGGTTAAGAAGCGCAGAAGCAATACCTTCAATGATTTGTTGGTTTTCTTCACGAACATCTTCTGATGAAGGATCGAAAAAGTCCGAAAGATTTTCTACCATTGCATTAACGATTTTAATTGCATTTGCATACATTGGGATGTTATTAGGAATATTGAGGAATGTAAAAACAAGTCTAAAAAGTGCTTGCGTTTCTTCTTCTTCTGGATAATATGAAATTAAAATATCACATAATGCATTAACATATGTTGTTGCAAGATTAAAATCAGCGGCCTGCATAAGTGTCTCCAATAACATATGAAATGGTGCAAGCTCGTATAAATTGATATAATATGATGTAACACGTGCATAAAGATGAATTGCATTATTTTTCAATTCACTGTCAGGTCCTACAAGTATTGCATGTGCTAATTGAAGAATTTGCTGCGTAATTTCTTGTGGAACAATATTTTCAGCTTCCGTGTTCTCACTCTGCTGCCCTATATCCTCTGGGAAGATCTGATAAAGAAGGAGGAGCGAATTTCGTTTTATATGCTGTGAAATACCTTCATCGCTAATTAATGCCATTAAATTCGACATATAACCTGATTTGTCACTCTGAGCAAACTCTTGGAGCGTTTTTGACACTTCTTCTATGCGATCGGGCTGCGTCATCGCTCCTATCGCATCAAGAAGAACTTCCATTATTTTTTTGGATGTCTTGTCACTTTTTATTAAAACAATGCAAAGAAAGCAAATGTGTGAAATTTGCAAGAAAAGAATGACAAAACCTGTTTTGGCAAATTGCGGACACGTTTTCTGTTCATCCTGTTTGTTCAAACACCTCCATGACACATTAGAATGTCCGATTTGCCACCAAATCATTTTGCCTTCACGTGTTATTAATATATTCCCTTTAGCGGAGTCTAGGACATCCAATGAAGACATTACGCATAACTTTGCGGAAGAATTGAAAGAGGTTGAGCAAAATTTCCTTAAAAATGTTAATAAAAATGAAACAAATAACGAAAATGATGAAGAACATCACTCAGAGAATGAAGATGGACAAAATGAAAACGAAAATAACGACAATACAAATACACAAAATGCAAATAACAATAATAATCAAACAAATGCTGATGGCAATGACGAAGATGAAAATAAGATTGACTACGAATACGAACTTCATCAATTAGAAGCGCCAGGAAATATATTTTGGTTATATTATGTCTTGAAAGCAACATTTCGTCATGTTTGGTTCTTAGCTTCTGTTATATTAACAATCTTACTTGAAAATTATCCAATATGGCTGTTGATATTATCGTTTATCGTAAATTCCTTCGAATTCATTGAAAGATTCGTTGATGAAATGTAGAAATTCATTACCACCGTTGTTATCTTTTTTCAGTTCTATAATAGAAAATTACTTTGATTCAATTTGCAATTTTGATGAGAATTCCATACATGCTTGGACATAATGATGATAGCCATGAAGCATTTTCATGTTTTGACGGAAATTTTCGATTTTTTAATTGATATTCACTATGGATGTGCGAATTAGGCACTTTTTGGCTGCGCACGAACTCAACATTTTTAAGGATTGCGCGGAAGGAGCGACCCAAGGACCCTTTATAATGCCGTTTGACCCGGAAATTATAGATCTGATATATTAGGACTCCAATTACACAACCATTAAATTTTGTTTGTAATAAATTGTTAATAAATATTATTTATATCTTTATTATTCATTTTAATCTGCATACTTAACCACAGCCTCATCACCAACTCCAATATAGGTGAATTTCAGTGCTTGACAAATAGACTATTTAATATTAAATTTGATTTTGATGCAAATATATGTTTATTTTTTATAAATTTTGTGAAAACTATTAGAAAATATACATGGGTTCACTTTTTCAAATATATGTAAAATTCGAATTCTTTATCATAGAAAGTTTATTTTTGACAGAAAAATTTACATGTCAAAAATATTTTATTTTTGATGAAATAGGACAATGCTAAGGAACAATGCGAACAAATTTGAATTAATTTTGTTATTCATAGTGCACAGAAGCTGTATATTCGCTATGCAGAAGAAATATAAATATGAAAAACGTGACACCTCTATTTCTCAGTCCAAACCGTCTGACATGACAAAATGTTTGGTCTCCTTCTTTCTCAGATCAGCGCTGCGCCATTCATCGTCTTCGACAAGAAGTTATCATCCAACACAGCGAAGGTTGGCGAGCCAGTCAATTGCTATTATCAAATCCTCAATCTCGGCGATGCACCAGTCACAGAACTTACTATTGTCGAAAACGGCCTCTCTCCAGAGTCATGGTCTTACAATGAGGATTCATCCGTCCTCTCTTGGAAGGTTCTTAAGGCTGGCGAGAATATCACACACGTTTTCCCAGTTACACCAACAAAGTCCGGCAATCTTCAAATTTTCCCATCCTCTTTAATCTACCACGAGGGAAACGAGAAGATGAAAATCACATCCTCTTACGTTCCATGGGTCGAAGTTAAGGGTTCTCGCTCTATTGGTGCTCGCGCTAATCTTCAGGGCTACGCTCTCTTCATCCTTGCTTCTGCTGCTGCTATTCTTGTCCCACTCCTTCTTTGGCTCTTGTCAAGAAAGAATGCTCCAAAGGCCAAGACAGCCTAAATTCCATGCAATTTCCTTCTTGCATCAAAATAAAACCTACATAACACATTTAAGTATATGAAAGATCTGATTTTTATCTTATTTCGCAAATATATTTTTAATTTTCTTCTTCGATTCCTTTATTTAGTGTTCCACTAATACATTTATAATGTTTCATTATCATTTTTATTATATAGTTTACTTTTCTTGATAAATATATTTTGAAATTGAGTTCTCATATAACACATAAGCTTTAAAATAAGTAAAATTAAAACACAATATAATACTATTATAACTGGATCGGTCTGTCCGTTTCGTTCCTATAATGTCTGAGATTTGGCGATGGTTTAGCGGGCTGGAACACAGGGAATGCACCATATGGCCTGGAAAGGCCATCCTTGAGTGGATAAGCATCATAGTGCTCTCTTCCTGGTCTTGGTTTCTGATCTTCATCGAGATCGTCATCATCAACGAATTGTGGATTCCTAAGAGGTGTTGTCGCTGTCTTGATATCTCTTTCATGCAATCTGATCATCCTTTCTGCTCTATCATCGAATGCTTCACCTCTTGACGACCTTCTCATCGCCTCTTCAATCTCTGTTCTAACATCTTTCTTCTGTTCTTCAAGCTGTCCTTTGAGTGCCTGATAAACCGAATACTCTGACTCCGCGGCCATCTTCTTTCTCCTGAGAGCCATAGAGTTAGTTCTGAGCTGTCCTGACTTTGCAATCATTGATTGGTTCCTTGATGCATATGAATCTGTTTCCATTTCGAGTTCTGCAATCTTGTCTTGAGTTTCTCTCAACAAGATTCTCTTCTCCCACAGTTGCTGCTCCTTCATGTTGATTCTAGCCTCGTACTTGGCTACCTTGTCTTCGAGCTCCTTGAGTGTGAAGTCGTGACCACAGTATGAGCGCTTTCTTTCTTGCTCGTTGGGAACTTCGAGTTTCTTCGTGATGTTGTCGACCTCTGTTTGTTCCTTTTCTATCTGGTGCTTAAGTTCATCGATTTC
Organism: Trichomonas tenax; assembly: GCA_023091735.1. Classification (NCBI taxonomy): domain Eukaryota; phylum Parabasalia; order Trichomonadida; family Trichomonadidae; genus Trichomonas; species Trichomonas tenax. Next base: position 11,464 of record JALKBU010000338.1, read on the forward strand.
GCGTTGGTATGCTTGAATTTGCGGCAACTTTCTGTTCATTAGATCGATCTGGCGCTTGAAGTCATTGAGCTGCAAATTCAAGAGCTTAATTTCTTCATCACGCTTCTGTAATTCGAGTTCACCATTTCTCATAACTTCCTCATGCTTGTTGAATTGCTCGAGAAGGATGCAAAGGTTGTCCTGCTTATCAATGAGCAGACGCTGTCTTTGTGCGCAATCCTCAGAGTGATCAGCGAATCTTCCTTGCTGAGTTGCAATTTGTTCTTCGATGTTCTTGAGAACGTGATCCAATCTGTCTGTTTCGTTAGCTTGGAAATCTATTTTCGCTTCAAGCTCCTGGAACTTAAGCTCAGCCTTCTTCAAATCGCTCTTTGTTGCATCTCTCCTTGTATATGCCTGAAGGAGTTCATTCTTTTGCACACGGACTTGCAGATCTGTGGTTTCGAATTCTCGACGCAAAACTTCTGTTTCTGATTCTAAAATCCTGATCTTTTCCTTAAGTTCGACAATGAGTTGTCTGGATGTTTGTACAGTGTTCACATGCTTGTTTCTTTCAAGCTTGACTTGCTCGTAAAGCTTTGAAGTGTCCGCCATAGTGATCTGCAGAAGTTCCAATTTGCGACTTAAATCCAAGAAATCCAAGTTTCTTTCTTGAGCGAGGATTCTTGCGTCACTTGTCTTCTTCTTCATTGCAGCCATTTCTCTTGCTTTGCGATCTCTGATCAGTGAAACTTCTGACAATTGCTGAACAAAATCGATTTCTTTTTGTGCGAGAGAATCGTGAATCAATTGCTTCCTGTTCACCTCTGTAACAGCGTTCTTGATGAGTTCCAATGTTTCCTGGTTGAGGCTCTCACTGACAGCGAGCTGCTGTATGACTTTCTCCATGTCAGCCATAGTGCGTTTGTACTGAGAATCGAGTTTATCGAGAGTATCTTTTTCGACGGCGCTATCATTCTGTATGAGCTGGAGCTGGCCAGAAAGTGACTTTTTGTCCATCATTAAGTGTGCTATGGCTTCCTCGAGCTTTACAGACTCTTTTTCTTTCCTAACGATATCTTTTGTGATTGTATCTGCTTTTTGAGAAAGTCCGGAAATCTCGAAATTCTTCTCATCTATTTGTTTCAAGACTCTCTTCTTCTCGTTTTCGCGAATTAAACGGATTTGTCTTTGTTCGTCGCATTTTGACTCTAAATCGCTTGCTTTCTTCTTCATCTCAAAGTAAGCATTGGTCATTCCATCAATGTCGTTCGAAATATGCTGGTATTCTGTTTCCATGTCGTGTGTTTGAAGACATAACGTTTGATAATTTGCTTCGAGCTGCTGTAATTGGTTAATTGCTGTTTTTTCTTCGCTAAGGAGTGAGTTGTTTACTGCTTCGGCTGCATTTGACTTCTGTTTTAATTTGGCTGGATTTGAGCTAATTTCGAGCATTTTTTGGTTTTCTTCACGTCGTTTTTTCTCATATTCAGCGATTTGAGCTTCTGCTGCGGCTATTTTTGCCAATGTATCCTGATTTATCTGCATTAAATTCTGAATTGTTGTACGTTTTTCTTGTATTGATGCTTCAAGTTCCTTAATTTCATCAAGAACTTGTTTCTTTTGTGGCTCCAATTTGATTCTTTGATCTTCTTGGGCCATCTCGACTTTCCTTTCTAACTTTTCTTGATCTCTTTCTTTAATTACTGTGTTTTGTTTTGTTTGCGCTGTCTGTTGCTCTGTGCTGTCAAGTTCTGCTTGTAAATTTGTGACGAGTTGCCTCAAAAGCGTTAAAGTTTGTCGATGTTCTTGTTGTTGAGTTGCAGAGTTCTGAATTGTAAGTTTTTGGGCTTTCAACTCTTTGTTTAAGTCTCTAGTTTTCCTGAGGAGTATTTCTTCTGTAGAACAAGACTGAGCGAACGCTTGGTGAAGTTTATTGAATTTGAATAAAAGGTTGTTGTAAGTGTCTCGCGAAATCTGACCTGAAGAGAGGAGCAGCTTGAGGCTCTGAACTGCGGGATGTTCAGATTCCTCTATTTTCGAGGCGCCTTCGAATTCTTCAGTCATTTTATTCTTATAGCAACGTAATTTTTAGGATGATATAAAATTTTAACGTCATTTGCACAAATTTTTCAATTGATTTCCTCACAGATACAGTCTCCTATCGACATTCTAATGATATTTATAGCCAAAATTCTCCAAATAGCACTCATTTTCTTCATTCAATGTCAATTAGATGCTGCAATTCAATCATAGAGCTTTTCTTAACCATTGAAATTGATTGGAAAGTTTGTTGTTGAATATGAACATATTTTGAAAACATATTTTTCAATTTGCTAAAATGATGCAATATGTATAGAATATGACTTTAACTACAATAGGATAGATTAATTCTTAAAGATATGTAGCTGAAAAATTGAAATTATAACTCATCAATATTTTTTGTAATTCTATAATGTCACTTTCAAATTAGATTATACAAATGATGCAAAAACTTTTGATGCTTAACAAAGAGACAATGTATCAATCAAAGTTTTGAAATATCAATGATAATACACTTTTTGGTTCTTATTTCAAAGAGCTCATATCAATATTCAAAGAAGATGATTATGATCCATATTAAATTGACTCAATTCTCAACTTAAATAAAGATTTTAATATATTTATACAAAAAGTTGTGTTCAGTTCGAGATTTATTTGCATTTCAATTACCATGCAAGCACAGTGCTTGTTTATATTGATTTTGCAACTAAGGTTGAAAAATAATTTCGAATAATAGATTGAACATTTTATAGAAATGTGTTGATAGATATATTAATATATGCAGCGACAAGTGCACGTATGATGAGTTATAAGTACATAAATTTCGGAATAACCGAAGAAGACTCCTTTTCTCTTCGACCAAGAGATAAAATCCCCTGCATCCTTAAGTTTCTGTATGCGTAGTATGCAATTAAAGCTCCTAAAAGCAGTCCAGCAATGGAATCGTCCGGATGAGCTCTTCTGCAAACAATTTCGAAGCTTCCCATTATGAAAGCCCAAATAATTGGAATACACTTGAAAAGAGCAGAATACATTGTATCCGATTTCCAAGAATCGATCATATAAAGAGATAAAAATACGCCAGCAGCAGCAGATTCAGAAGCACTTCTGGAAGGAAATGACGTAAATTGCTCGATCAAATCGTGTCCAGATAAGAGATTTGCGCAAATTTGGACATTAATAACTGAACAAACATCTGATGTGTCTGGCATCGGCCTTTGAACAATTTTCTTGATAATAGACGTAATAAAACAAGTGCAGGATATAGAGAATAAATAAGCAGAAAGATTTCGCGGAATTTGATTATAATTTTGAAAAATTGATGTAATTAATATCATTATCGCAGTTCCTATACCATATGTGAATATGCACAAGAAAGGATATGAGAAAACGGTGAGTTTTTGCTTCTGATCGACGAAAGATGTCGCCCAAGCGAAAGTTTGGGACTTCAGAGGCGCGTATTCGACGACGTAACCGAGAATTAGCAATAAAGAAACAGTTATAAAGTCGAATACGCAAAATTTATTTAAAAATTTCTTCACATCCATTTTTTTGTGGTTTTGAACAACTTTGTTTAGAATAGAATTAAAAAAAATAAAAATAATATTTTATTGTGGAGCGAGAAGTTTCTCGTTATTAATACAGATCTCCAACTCACGCTTGATTCTAACGATTTTTGCGAGGAGGTGCATCTTCTCGATTGATTGCTCATGAGTGATTTCATATGAATCATCGATGATGGCTGATTTCTTGGTTGCTGTTGGGGAAATACTATATTGGGATGCATAATTGATAACAGACCTGATGTGAGAGTTTGCAGCTTCCATAATTTCATTGATCTTGCTGTACATTTCTTTAGGATATTTCCTGAATTGAACTTGAGCAATGAGAACTTGCAATGCTGCAGAGAACTTTCTGGAGCCAAGGATGACTCTCTGTTTGAATGCCTGATCATCAGAGTTGCCTGCTCTAACAAGCAAATATAAAACTTGTGCAGCATCGCGCATCTGAGAAACAGCACGATCCATATCTTTCTCTTCATCTTCAATGAACTGATAATTCTCAGCTAATATGTTTGTGACTAAGTTCTTTGCTTCGACGACAAAAGCACGAGCATGGTGGATGACAATCCTGAACTCTGTCGTCGAGAATTTCTTGAGAGGTGCAAGTTTAGCAAGTTCATCTTCAGAAGGATCGTTATCGATAGCATCAGCGACTTCTTGGATATCTTCTGCAAGGATAGAAAGAAGATCCACAACAGGAGACTGCAAGTGGCTGGAGATCAACTGCATGACAATCTTGGAAAGGTCATTGAGAGGTTGAACAATGGTTAGAATATGATCACGTTTGCCATCGATTATCTCTGAAACGACACTTTCTACGATTTGCATGACTTCTTCTATTTTCTGTGCCAATGGATCAGCTCTCTGATCGTTTGCATCGGTAAGGAGTCTCTTCAGTTCGTTGAAATTGGCGAAGAGATTCATGTACCTGTCGATGACAACAGCAGCATCTTTCTTCTCTGCGGCCTTGAGGAATTTCCTGATTTGCTTGATAATAGAACGTGAAGACTCTGTGATTCTGAGTGTAACCATTTCTTCTGACTCCTCTGGCTTCTTTTCTTGAGTGAACTCGTAAACTTCCTTGAGATATGTGCCAATGGACATGTTCTGGTAATCGAGGAGTTGATTGATGCTTGCGACCTTGTTGAAATGCATCGAATCTGCGGAAAGGCTCAATGTGATAAGAGATGCAAAGACCATGCTCATCTCTCCCTCCTTCTGGAATGCAACAGGAAGTGAAAGAATTTCAGAAACAAGCGACTTCTTGTTGGAAACTGTCGGTGATGAGATATATGTCATAAGAGCATTCATCACACTATAAGAACGTGTGATAATATTGTTTGAGAAGCATCCACTATTAACTGCAGCACATATGAACGTAGCAAGAACACTGTGGACATGTTCTGATACATCCTGTGCTTGTTCGATAAGCATTGCCATTGTTTGGATGTACTCCTTTCCGTAATTCCTCTCTTCTGCAACGATTGAAGCAAACAAAAGAGCAATTTCGTGGAGGCTTCTTTCTCTTTTATCTTCAACGTTAACGACTGGAACAGGAACATTGTAGGCGCGGCAAAGTTCTTCGATCTCATTAGTAACCTCTTGCTTTGATGTTCTGAGTTCTTCAGCGAGAGCGGAAAGATGTTGACCAAATGGAACGGTCTTCTTCATGGCTAATCTAATTGATGCTAACACATTTCTTGCTTCTGTGGCATCCTTTGCAGAAAGCAATTGCGTCGTGAAGTAGTTAATATGCTGAGCATCAGATTCTGCCATAATGATAGAAAGCGATGCAGCAATCAAAGCGATCTCAGACATCAACTTGTTATCATCGAACTGAAGAATGAGATCGATGTTTGAATATGCTGGCTTTCCTTTTATCCTTTCGACAATGAATGATCTCACAATGGCTGGACTGTTTGCAAATAGATTGCTGATCAAGTAATTGTCCTTTGATGACAATACCCAGGCAATTGTAGCTTCACGAGTGATTGGATCTTGAATTCTTTCAAGAGCAGATGATAAGTCATTGGTATTGTTGATATCGACGTTCTCAATGATATCTCTATCGACGTTCTCAGATGAAAGCCTCTTAGAAAGTGTTCTCAAGTGAACAATTAATTTATCGGATTCACTGATAACTTCAGATGGATCGTTCGTATTGCTGATGAGATCGAACGCTTGAACGATCTGCGTGATTGCCTCCTGAGAATCCTTGATATCGAGTGTTAGCATCATCTGCTTGAGCTGGAAAAGAAGAAGACGCATATCTGAGTATGTCTGCTTGAGATATTCTGGCTTTGTTGCTGCAATTTGTTTGAGGTTCTCCAACTGTGTAAGCATTGGATCAATTGCAGATGTAACACATGTTTGAGTAGCAACAATCGGAATATTTTCGAATGGTTGAATAGCCTCGTGAAGACTTTCGAATTGAGTAAATGTATCTTCAATCTTTTGCGAGATTTCACCAATTTCTACAAGCGATCCAGAAAGTGATGCTGGCGAGTGGCTGATAACTTGTTTAGTTGTATGTGTAATTAAATCAGCAAGATTTGAAACACTATCAATCAATGGCTGATATTCATCATAGATGCAGGAATCGTTTGAGATTTTTTGCAAAGTTGCGAAGCTATCAAGAATTGCTTGTGATGTTCTGCTGGAAATATTGATGTGCTGTGAAATAAATCTAAAAGCATATTTCGAAAGATCAGCAGCGAGTAAACGAAGAGATGATGCTGTTGTAATAAACATTGCATTGCAAATTCTGTTAAGAGTATCGATATAGTTTGAGAAATCGTTTGTACCTTCAGCATAAGCTTCAATGTACTTTTCGATTGATTTCATTGCAACAATCGTTCTGTAACACTGAGAAAGAGTGTGTGGGATTTCAAAGTAAGTTGTCGCAAAGTTTTGAACAGCGAGTGGAAGCATTTCAACATATGGTGAAGCAATCTTTACGCACTCAGAATGATAGTCATTGAACAACTCACTGAGTTGCTGATTGAGCGTTAATAAGTGAGGGATTCTGTCTTCATATGCGAAAGGGAGAATTGAAGAAAGCAGCGCTATATATCCAAGTGCTTTTGCAGGAATGAAATTGATGCAACTGCAAACATATTGAACCTGTGGATCATCAGTTTTCTCATAGATCGATTGTGCTAACTGTTGAAAAACAGGGAATTCGATACTCACATGCATTAACGCAGATTTGATGATGTTGGTTAAATATTCAGAATATTCAGGTGGAAATGTTTGAATATTTGGCAAAACTAATTTTGATGCCAGCGGAACAGATGTTGATTTCTTCATTTCTTCTTGGAATTTGTCAAGGCTGGCATTCATTGCCTTAAATACTGTATTAATAACGATGTTATTTTGAAGAGTGACCTGTGATTGTGCTCTTTTAATCGCTTCAACGAGTGCTTGATAAGAATTTGAGAGTTGATCCATTTCACAACAAAATACATCTCTGCTTAAGCCTATAATTGAGCCCTCAGCAAACAAAAAGTTCTCGATGTCTTCAATTTGATACATAAATATTCCTAATGTCTGAAAATTCAAAATCACATCATGAAATTGATCAAGTAAATCGGCTGTCATCGAATTGCTGAATGATGATGAAAAACTCTTGTTAATACATTTAAGTATTTTTTTCGTTTCTTTTTGTATTGCAGAGTTATTTTTCTCGTTGAATGGATCTTTGTGTACTTTCTTGAGACGTTTTATCATCTTTTCGCAGTCAGAATCAGTTTTTTCTTCGAGATCATTTGGACGAAGAACATCAATCAAGAGACTTAATGCTTCGATCAAAGCTGTATTCGTCCCATTGATGAGTTCCATTGATTTTTGGTCAATTGAGTCCGAATTGTTTTGAGTTAAAATTGTCATTATTAAATCAATCGTTTTTAGAAGAATTGAAGCGATGCTTGCATCCAAAACAGAGAGGGTTTCTGTTTTTGGAATACCAAACGAGCAAACGAATGGAACAGCTGAATACCAACAAGGAAGATCTTCAGGAATATCTTCACCGCTCTTCCAAACGGCCCTCTGAATGATGGGCCAGACGGACTTCATCGGTATGATATTTTGTATCTGGAAATGAGATAATCTGAGGAACTCCTTGAACAGAGTTTCAACAGAATCCATTTTTAATATCAATTTTTTATTAGAATTTGACATGTAATAATTTCATGACACGTAAACAAATATTTGACAAGTAAACACTTTTAAAAATATGACAAGTAAAATTCATTTTAATTTGATTTTAAAATACATGAAACAATTAATATTGTCACGTACCGAAAGTTGTCTCGAAAAGTGATACAAAAAGTGACATTATCTGACATGTAAAGTTGTCCGAATCTCTAGTTTTATTTGTCAAAATATTAATTTTTTTAACATGTAAAGTCCTATAATCATTCAAATTATTTATTAGTTTTTATTTCAAAATCGCGTCTGACGGTAAGAACTGAGGACTACATTGACACAGGTACCACGCATGTTAGTAGCTAAACACACAGATCTTCCTTTCATACGCCATCATTAAGAAATCAAAATTAAATGCTTGATTGGGGCTGGTAGCCAAGGTATTAGCAATCCGGTCCACAGTTCTTCCTTTCAGAAGCATTCTGTAAAGTAAATCGCTGATTATTTCGAAGATCGAGTCTGAAAGGAAGAACTGTGGACGGGATTGCTAGCATTTTGGCTACCAGTGCCAATGAAGCACTTAATTTTTCTTTTCAAAGTAAATTTAAACAAATATAGGATATCATTCTTCCAATAATCATTTATAATCACATGCCACGTAAGTATTTATTTGTCAAATATACAGGTTTACATACCAGATAATATCACTTTTTCGCGACAACTTTCGGTACGCAACATCTTCGAGTTGGGTTGTATCCTTTATTGAAGAATTTGGGAATAAAATCGATTAAAAAATTATTTGTTTTGAAATATTGTTGATACTTTTTGCATATAGATGCTTAATATCCTCCTGAATAAACAAAAATTTATATTGAACTGAAGCAATACAATTGATGGCTTATATCCCATTGAGTATTTGGGAATTCCAATTGAAATTTCAATGTGCTAGTAAAACAGAGACTATGTTAATGCGTTTCAGATAGGATATAAGTGATGGAGTGAGTATAACTTGAATTCATACAATTTAGTCAATAATACGAAAATGATTGTCTAAAAATTTTCGACAAAAAGTGACGATATCAGTACGATAGAAGTGCGCCAAAATTGGCGGTTTTTGTAAATTTAAAAATGGAGGAAGCGCCAGATCCATGCCCTAAGTACTGGGATCTCCTGAGTGAGCAAGACAAAATATCGTATAAGTATCTAAGACAAACTCTCGCTTCTCCCCGTTGCAAAAATCGAAGAAATAGAAGTGCAAAAACATTTAACGATATTTTGGAAGCAATAAAGAAGTTTGTTATGAGAGGGGACGGCCATGACCACGATCGCGCACTCGTTTGTGGTGTTTGCTGGCTTAGAAATTCAATTGCAATCAATACTCGCCAATTAAGATTAATCCTTTCTAAATGCAAATCATCGATCAATGGGTCTTTCCAAACATTGGGCTATGGCACGATACCGAACGGTACTGAATCCACTGCTGAACTTATTAAATATTTCCCAGAGTTCGAATCAAACTTCCCTGAGCTTCGCCAGTGGACTGTTCGTCAGCAAAGTAACCAATCAGCGACACCTTCGAAACTTACAGATATTATATCGCAAACATATGCTCCAAATATCGCTCAAGTTGCACAACAAGCTCAATTTCCCCCACTTGCACCTCCTCCAGCTGCTTTACATCCTCAGAATCTTTTGAACCCGACAGATTTGATGGTGCAGTCAAAAGATATCTATCTACCTTCTCATTAATATTTGATTTATGTTTTGTGCCAGTTTTAATTGTTAAGTAACTCTTTCTGGAAATTAAATAATGTTTAATAGATAAAAATCATTTTTATAAAATAAACAAGAAGAAGATTCGGATAATTAAGAGCTCAGCACATAGTACATCTACGGTTTCAGCAGCTGCATCATACAAAATTCTAAATTTCATAAATTGAAACTTCGATAATCTTGATTAAAAATGAATATCGTTAGCGCACTCTCTCATCTACCACACACCTAAATACTCATAAAATGAATACTGTGCCAGTCAAAACCATATGTTAAAAACGTGATTTTTGGATCACAATAAAAAATCATCAGCATATTATTTACAAACCCAGTTTTTGGCTACATATGGTTCATTGTGATATGTGTGCTGAGTTCTTTTAAAAGAATCAAATAAGTGATTATTAACATGCTATCAGCAGAGATATTGCATGTTTTATATTCGCTGCAAAATGATGAAACTTTGCGATTTTCCTTTTTTCAAGTATTTTAACAGAAGCATCTATATTTCAATCACATGTGGAATGGAAGGCAGTTGTTCAGAGTATTTTTTAAACAAAGAATGGACATTTTACAGGATAGAAATAATAACATATAATACAACATGATCACATGGACGCAATCAGATATAAGTGAGAATGGGAAAGAAATTTCAAGATCCATTGCATCCTTGATTTAGGTATTAGATTTCTCTAGTTTCTCATCCTCTTGAATTAATTTCGCGCAACGCTTCGTTTGATTAATTTTGATTTGCTTCTTTTCTCTTCTTTTCCTTCCTTTGCTTCTTTCTGTCATGTGCAGTTTCCTTTCTTAAGAATCCATCAGGGTTTGATCTCTTTGAGAACACTAATTCACGAACTTTCAAGAAAGATTGTTCACCAGGAACAAATTCGACTTTGGCATTTTCTTCATGTGTCTTTTCAAAAGTCAACAAGTGTCTGCAATATCTGCTCATTAAATCTTGTTGACAATCCGAAATTAATTTGAGTGCTGGATGCTTTGGAAGCTCTTCTTCAGCGTTAAAGTCATAGCCTGTTGGAAGCCAATAAACGAGTCTTCCTCCAACTTTCAAGCATTTCGCAGCAACTTCATATAATCTCAAAAGAAGTGGTAACAGTGGTGATTGCGCATCAGATCTCTGCTTCTCTCTGATACCATAAGGTGGATCTGTGACAATTGCGTCAAATTTTGGTAACTTATCAAAACTAACGTTATCTGAAAGAAAATCAAACCTGAATATACCAAGAAAATGATCCAAAAGGTTATATTGAGCGAAGTTAGATGGAATTGAAACTCCATCTTTCTTCTCTGGACCTTGTTGAGTCATAGATTTCATATCATAGTCTGATCCAAGTGTATATGCTCCAAGAGAAGCAGCAGCTATCAGCAGTGATCCAGAACCAACAAATGGATCATAAATTATCTTTCCTGGACCAGCAAGACCTTGAATACAAGCATGGAGTGCCACTGAAGCCTCCATTGATGTCTTGTTGATGAACTTACGTTCTTTGAGTGTATATTTATCTGGCATTTCGAAGTTTCCTTGTGCAATTTGAAGACCCAAATAAAATCTTTCACTATCAACTTGAGATTTTTGTTCTGGAATACGTCTTGCGTATAAAACAATTGTATTATCTGGTTTCTTCAAATCAACATTTGATGTGAGACGAAGTGCAGGAATTAATTGATTAATTAGTTTCAATCTTTCATCATTTGCGAATTTTCTACCAAATGATTCGACTTTAATTGCGAAACTTCCGTCATTTAAGTTATGTTCGAATTTTTCTGCGAAAAATATTATTGATTCGAAGTTTGGACCATCAGCAAACAGCTTTGAAGCAGCTTTTGTAACGATAGACTTAGAGGCGAACAATTTGGCGTCTTCATCAGTATTAAATAATAAAACAATAAAATATGAAGGCGGAGGAACCCCGATTTTTAATGATTCATCTTCGAATTTCATTTCTATGTTTAGAGATTGAGCCAAAGCAATGAGATCTGAAATAACAAAGTTCTCATTTCTAAGACTGAGATGAAAAACATATCTTTGCATATTTTTTAAAATAATAACTCTGCCATCTGCCACTTTACAAAATTTTAATGTATTATGGCATGTAAATCTTTGTTATTTGACACTATATCAAATTATGACATGTAAATTCATAATGGAAAAAATTCGAGAACTTGCTTTACAATCAGCGGTTCTCGAATCCGTTAAGAAGACAATGAAGATCGAAAAGAAGGATGTTGCACAATTCCTGATAAGCTGTGCGAAAAAGAGCGAAAAACTGGACGATTTCATTGCAATCTTGAAACAGCGCAAAGTGACGCTTCCAATTGATTTATCAAAATACATATTCGATATTACTAAACGTCATTATTCAAATTTTATTCCAGAATCTACGATTGTACCGGTGCAATCTCAAAACAAAGATGAAGATGTAATAAAACCGGAAGAAGGAGTAATTTACAAAGGAAGAGTCACAACAGTAACCAACCAATGTGCTTTCGTTAAATTAGAGGGTTTCCATCATAAACAAATCGGAATGTTGCCGGTTTCGGAGATGAATAGTGATCCAGGCAGTCATCTACTCGCATCTGATATCGTTGGTTCGGGACAGCACTTATACGTCAAAGTTATTAAGTCATTAACAAATTCTTTGACTCTATCAATACGTGGTATTGACCAGCAAACTGGTCTCAGCTATGAAGAGGAGGCCATAATAGAGCACACTAATCCATCAGGAGGATTCAGAACAGTGAGATTATCATCACCAGAACGTTTCGAAATGGAACAGCTTATGAAGGCTGGAACACTCACCAAGGATGATTTGAATGATCTCGCTGGTAGTTATGAACAGCAATCTGTCTCATCAATGCCTGAAACATATTTCGAAATCGCATTAAATAAGACAATTCCACCATTCTTGCAAGGACTCAAGACAGACTCAAGAAGGATTGAACCTCTCTATGTAGAGTCAAATCCAGAGGGTTCTCTCGCAAGAGCGGCACGAGAGGCATCAAGAATTTCAAGACAAAGCATCGATATTGGAAAAACAGCGAAAAATGTTGCGGGATTGTTGGATGATGAAATGCCATCTATTATTCCAACAGTACCACTTGCTGAGCTTCCTGAATGGAAGAGACAGACGTTTGGAAGCTTTGGACCATCACTTGAAAAGAAGAAGCTTCCAATTACTGATCATGAAAATCAAATTGTTGAAATGCTTTCCAAGAATCGCGTTTTCATTCTTGTCGGTGAAACAGGTTGCGGTAAAACAACACAAATTCCACAATTCTTGATGCGAAGTGGTATTGCAGGCGATCTTCTCATTGGCGTTACACAACCGAGACGTGTCGCTGCGATTTCAGTCGCAAAGAGAGTTTCAGAAGAACTTAATTCTACAGTCGGTGACATTGTCGGTTATCAAGTCAGATTCGAAGAAATGATGTCTCCTAACACGAAAATCAAGTTCATGACTGATGGTATGCTTCTTAAAGAGTGTTTAACTGATAGACAGCTCAGTCGTTATGGAGTTATCATGCTTGATGAAGCCCACGAAAGAACAGTTCACACAGATGTTTTGTTTGGTTTAATGAAGGAATTATTAGATGCTGACGAGAGATTGAAAGTTATTGTAACATCAGCTACACTTCAGAAAGAGAAATTCTCATCATTCTTCTTCAACTGTCCTGTTCTTGAAGTCCCAGGTAGAACATTCCCTGTAACAACAAGCTTTGCCATCACTGCTTTTACTGATTATCTTTCAGCGGCTGTCAACACAGTTCTGAAGCTCCATCAGACAGAACCAAAGCCAGGTGATATTCTGTTGTTCCTTACAGGTCAAGATGACATTGACACTGCATGTGAAGCAATTTATCAAAGAGCTAAACCAATGGAGGACAACTTTGGTAAATTAATCGTTCTTCCCATCTATTCATCGCTTCCTACTGAACAACAGACAATGATTTTCCAGCCAACACCTCCAGGACAGCGCAAAGTTGTCGTTGCTACAAATATTGCTGAAACATCTATCACAATTGATGGTATTAGATATGTTGTTGATCCAGGACTTGTCAAAGAAATGCGTTATGATCCAAGGACAGGTATGGACACACTTGAAGTGGTTCCTATTTCTAAAGCTGCAGCTAACCAAAGAAAGGGTCGTGCAGGAAGAACTGCTGAAGGAAAGTGCATTAGATTATATACAGAAGATGCATATAACAATGAAATGAAAGAAACAACAATTCCGGAAATTCAGCGTTCAAACATGTCAATGGTTGCTTTGGATATGAAAGTTATTGGTATAGATGATCTCATTGGATTCGACTTCATGGATAAGCCACCAACGAAGATTATTATTGATGCTTTAGATCAGCTTTACACACTTGGAGCTCTTGATGAAGAAGGTAACTTAACACCACTCGGAAGAGATATGGCAAAATTCTCTCTCAACCCACAGCTTGCAAAGATGTTAATTATGTCTTCAATGCTCGGATGCTCAGAAGAAGTTTTGATCATTGTCGCTGTATTGAGTGTCCAAGGTATCTGGTACAGACCAAGAAAGAAACAAGCTGAAGCTGATGCTATGCATGCAAGACTTAACAAAGATGAAGGTGATCATATTACGTTACTCTACGTTTTCAGAGAGTGGCAGAAGTACGGTGAACGAGAATCATGGTGCCAGGAGCACTTTGTTAACTACAGATCGCTCAGAAGAGCCAAGGATGTCATGGAACAGCTTAGACAGCAGATGGAGTTTTTCCACGTTCCATTAGTTTCATGTGGCAAGGAAACAATTCCAATTATCAAAGCGATTGTTTCCGGTTTCTTCGCTAAAGCCGCAAGAAGGTACATGGGAGGCATGTTCAAGACAATTGTTGATGAACATCCGGTTTACATGTTCCCAGGCAGTGCTTTGTACGGCAGAGAACCCGAATATTGCATTTTCCACGAACTCGTCAACACTACGAGAGAATACATGAGAAACTCTGTCACAGTTGATTCTCGTTGGCTGATTGAACTTGCACCTGCTTTCTACAGGAAGGCCTCTGCTACTGAGATGACTCAGAGGAAGAGACACGATAGAGTCAATCCTCTTGCAACAAGGAATCCTAAGGCTACAGAAAGAGAATGGAGAATTACTGAACGTAGAATTGTTAGAATTTAATGTTTGTTATAAATATAGATATTTGTTTGCAATACTAAAGATATAGTTAAATAACAAGAAAGAAAAACAAATTTATTTATTAACTAATTGATGAATAATTCTTAAGAAACTATCAATCGAAGCAATGTATGAAATATCATTTGCTTTGATTGCTACTGTAACACCATTCGAATTCTGCATAGCACGAAGTGCGATTAGCTGTCCATCTGGTGTTGAAACAACACTATGTATTTCACCTCCTTCATTAACCAAAGAAATACCAAACAAAGTTTGTCGCAGCAAGTTTTCGAGATCATTAAACTTTTCTTGCAAGAACAAACGACTTTCTTGGGTCCCTGACCAAGCAAGAAGGAAATCAACATCACTTGGAGAGAATAGCTGATATATCTGAATGTTAACTGGCTCGATTGTAGTGTATTTAGTTTGCCCGTCTAATGTTGAGAAAACTACATTGAAGTAAATTCTCGTGTTTGCTGCCTTCTTTGCAACTAATTCTAAAGTGACTTCTTCTGGTTTGCTGAAATCTGATATAGGAATTGTTTTTGTTCCTTCTGTGGAGAAATATTCAGGACATGATGTAGTTATTGTTATACCAATTATTGGCTCTTTTAGTTTCTGTTTTGATGAAACTCTCATTACAAGAATTGCCATTGATTGATTATAAACGTGAAATTCTACATCTTGTGCAGTAAACATACATGGAACATTTTCCATATCTCCATAATTAATATTAGACACAATTTGATTTTCATTCTTTGGCATTTTTTGTTGAACAAAGATTGATTCTAATGAACAATTATCATGAATAAAATTGTTAATCAACTGGGAGATATCAGAGTCTATTTCAGGAATATTATAAATTGCTGGTGCAGAGTGTGCTGGAGTATGTTCAAGAGATGCTTTAATAAAGGCTCTTCTTGCCGGAAAATTCGATAAGAAACAAACTAATGTTGACTTGACTTCTTTAACTTGCTGCTGGAATAAAGAATACCAAAGCTCATCAAGCTGCGGTGATTCCTTGAAATATAGTCTAAAGAATGATATTATATCGTTTTGGGAGAATCTCGATGCTAATTTAAAGCTGGCAATCGCTAATGTTGAATTTGGAGAACATTTCGTGAATCTTGGATTGATAGAATCTATGATTGGAGGCAAAAGCTTCATTTTTAGGGCTTGTGTCGATTCTGAATCAATTCTTATGATTATTTCGTCTTTGGTGAAATTAAATTCTTGAGCAGAATTTTCAATCACTGTTGTTAAGCCAAACTGCGACTGTGGATTCTCTATCACTGATAAAACATTCGCTTTTAGTATTGATTTCGTGATTAACGCATTATTTAGTTGGATTGGATCATTTGGAATCGTATTTTCAGGATAAAGTGTCTTTGGAGAGTAAATCATTTTCTCTATTGGGTTCATAGCGTAAAATTGTTGATTAACGAAAGATTCTAATTGGTTGTTTTCATTTATTAAGTGTTTCAAATTTAAAATTTGTGTTGCTGGAGAAGTTGATTCATTTAGTTTAACTTGATCAATATCATTGAGTTTCACTAGTTTAGGATATGCTTTTGCTACTTCATAGATGCAATTTGTTGCAACTTGCCTTAATAATGGTGTTTGAGTTTTATCTTTGATAATTTTCATTAATTTATTCGTAAAGTTATTGATGTGGATGCCTTGTTTTGGTAATTGAAGCCATAATTTTGTTTCGCAAGTTATACTCGAAATTTTTGATGAAAGATGCTCTGATTCCAACAAAATTGAGCAAAAATCCATTATTCTGTTGAATGAATCTTCGCATTTCTTAAAAAATGAATAATTTTCGACAATATCATTTAAATAATTTTCTTTGTGAAGGATTTCTAAGTATTTATATTGCTCTTCGACGGAGTGAAGGATAGTTTCGGCACTGTGTTCAACTTTTAAGCCTCCACTAAGAGAAGCAAAAGTCTCGTATAAATCATCCTTCGAAAGCATTAAAAATAATGAATTCTTCAATTAATAATTATTCAATGAAACATCAGAAATATTAATTAATCATTACCTTTTGATATATTTTATCATATTTTTTATTAGGACTCTTATTTCTGTATTTTAAAAGCACCCAGATTATGTAAATATATATTTAATTCATAATACGAATTTAGTATTTTTAATAGACAATATTATTTTTCTGATAATTCCATTGCGCTCTGCATAAGGAAATCAACAATCTCTAAGTTTTCAATGCTTGAGAACCTAATTAAAACAGCTCTTGCCGGTTGAACCATGTTAACGTATCCCAAGAATTGCATTATGCAATCTGCATGCATTGTAGGACGCATTTCCTTGAATATAAACTGGTTAAGAGTGACAATATGGTTTGGTCCACGTCTCATAACCATTCTATAACCTTTAATTGTGTAATTAATGTGGAAATCACCGATGCCAAGGCACAACCACTTTGTGTCTTCAAGGATATAGATTTTCACAACATCACTAAATAATATTTCATCATTTTCTTCGCCAGTGAAAGATTCAAGAAGAATAGCCGGAAATTCCGTAAATTTGCCTTCTCCGCCTTCCTGATCATCTTCTTGTTCATCCGAATTTTCAACTTCTGGAGCCGTGAACGCGACTGGTTTATCTACATTGATATCAATGTTGAGATCTGTTGATTTGATAATTTCTTGCAACTTTGCGAGAATATTATCGCGATTTGCTTGGAATTTGATTCTGATTGGGAATGAATTTTGTGTAGTAATGTTAATATTGTTCATTTTAATCATATCTGTTTCGAATGCTTCAGGATTGATTTGATGGTAAGCTTTCATATTGACTAAAAGTGCTGCGAAAGAAATTTTCTTTGGTGTCATGTATATAATTCCGTCTTTGGTTGCATTAAAAATACCTTCAATACCTTCTTTATCAATATCTGAGTAATAAATTGCTGGAACATCGATTAACATATTGCTTAATTGCTTAATTTGGGCAATGACTTCATTTACATGTTGAAGGAAGTTGTTTCTATCATCAGTGTTAGCGAATGTAAGGACATATGGAGCCTTTACTCCAAGCAAGAAAGAATTGAATTTCACTGATCTTTCGAATATTGCGACAGGATTCGTCCATTCAAGAATCTGGACCCATATATACCTTCCGAGCCTAAATACGATGTTTGTTCCAGAGCCGCTGAATTGAACTTTATCGTAACCTTCGCAAAACCAGAATGTTCCTTTATCTTCTTTGAACCTTAACTGGGATATGCATGCTAGGTTCTCTTTTGCCTGTAATTTGTTTTCATCTTCTTGAGTAAATTCTTTATTAAGATTCATTCTTCCGTTTAAAGATGTTTTCTGACTCCTATATCTGACACGTAAAAATTTCCGAAAAATGCCATGTGAATAAAATCCAACTCTATTGAATCAATTGCATTTAAATGTATCAAAGTCTTTCGAATTGATTCAAAATGCAGAGAGGGGAAATTGACATACGACTTCATTTCAATTTATATATATATTTCATCAGATTTTTATTTTCATACAGCTGAGGCCCAAAATTCATCCTGTATTGCTTTCATTCTGGCTGTAGACATTTTCTAAAAATTCTATGGCTATAGGAATTCTTTCGGCACAATATTCCTCTGAGGATCATATTAATTTTAGAAATATTTTCAGGTTAACATCTATAAAATATACAATATCTATTACCAAAGAATGGGACATCCAATGTTTAAGAATATGATATATTTGACAATTGTCAAAAATGAAAGAAATGTCAAAATCCAAAAAGTACCAAAAATGAGTTCTCTTTTCTCACGATTCTGGGATTGGTTAATGGGACTTTTCTGGAATAAAGAAATGTCCATAACAATCCTGGGCCTTTCTAACGCCGGAAAGTCAACTTTAGTTCGCGCTTTGATGGGAAAACAAACTGAAGATATCGTTCCAACGATCGGTGTCGAAACAAACACATTCAAGAAGGGTCACGTACAGATAAAGGCCTGGGATATCGGTGGACATAAGCAATTCCAGTTTTTGTGGCCGATATATTGCCAAAATGCAAACGCTATTGTTTATGTTCTCGATGCTTCTAGTCAGGAAGCTATTTCAGAGAGCATTACACAACTCCACAACTTAGCTAAGGATGAAAACGTCGGAAAGGTCCCAATCTTGATTTGCGGTAACAAGGAGGACCTTCCAAACGCTTTGCCAGCTGCTAAACTCATCGAAAAGTTACGTTTATCAGAAATCGAAGGACATGATGTCGCTTTATTCACAATTTCGGCTAAGGAGAAAACTCACCTCGATTCAGTTGTCAACTGGCTCATTGAACACGCTTAAACTATATAACATCTAAATGAGACTTTTCAAATCATTTTATTTTGAAAAATAAAATAAATTACTTCAAAAATCAAAATTGAATACTACTATGCATTTTCTATAAATTGCGTATGACATTACATCGATAACTTTTGATAATTTGATTCACTGCTTTTCGATTTTTAAGAATATGATATTGATATGTTTCATTCCTATTGCATTACTTTCTGGTAGATATATAACCAATTTCTGAGTTAAACCCTGTTTAACTAATCGGAAAAAAAAATATTTGTTTTTGGGGTGAAAAGTTGTGAATTCTCCTTAACAGCATTGAGGATTCTGTTGCCATTATAATTTATCATATAAATGAAGTATTTTAGTGGAATTTCACACAGCTTTTATGAAATTGTTATTTTGGCGTTCTTTCAAATGGGTGAAATACAATGAACAAGCAACATATACCGCATCGAAAGCCGAGGAGATTATTACACAGTTTAGGCCTGTCAAAGCGTTTGATTGCGAAATTAAAGAATGAGAAATATTTTAAAATGCTCTTGATGGATTGGATTCAATTTAAATAACATCAATTGCGCATGGCGTGAAAGATGGATTTTAACCATTTGCTGAACAAGGAATGATCAAAAGACGTCAATATGGATTAGCAGCAGGCGATGTTATGACAGTTTTAACTTGCCTGATGCATGTTTCATTAGGAGCAACTCGGTTTTTCACACTGATAGAGTATTTTTGAAAAGCAAATATTTTATGCTTTGATTTCTAAAACATCAAAAACTCTATTGGTTCAAATTTAATGTTGATGATGCAAAAAACATTCTATTTGGTAATCAAATGAGATTTGCATGAGAAGGAGTTCAATTTTGATGTTAACATTATTTGCATGATTGAAATAAACATTTTTTTTTAATATTTTGATTCTCTATAAGATTTTGATGAATCCTGATCATTAGAATGGAAATAAAAGAAAAAACAAAATGAACGAGAACAGTCTTTGATATTGTGGCTATATTCGGAGGGCCCCAATGTAAAAATACAGCAGCAGCAATATTTAATCTTTAATCATCATAAAATACCAAATATTACAGAAAGAATTACATTTTACATGGCACATGCGTCTCGCATGATAAGATTAACGCGATATATTCCATTAAGTTATCTCGGATACCCTTTAGTTACGAAAAATTGGGATCATCCAGCCGTTAAAAACAGTAAAACACAGATTTGCCATGCAGTGAAATCAACAGTGATGATCGCTTACTTCGATCACGCATTTGTTTGCTACTCTCCTTCAACGAGATATTACAATATGAGAAAGGAACCGCCATTTCCATTGACAGAAAAATATCAAGGATTATCACTTTCTGGATCTGCACCCGTTGGTGTGTGGTTCTATGAGCGACATAGAGAGTGGGCCCATATTATTTTCGATTTTCTTGCTTCTCTTGTTCTTTTACCGGATGAAGTCATTGAATTTGGCTTTATTACACCTGCTCCATGGAGTGCTGCATATCAATGTCAAGAGTGGTTTGATTTGCTTCAATGGAAGAAAGTGAGGGAATATGATGGATATGGATTCTCTAAATACGTTCAGCAGCTAATTGTCATTAATCCTATGCTAGATGCTGATGGTGTCACAGTTGCTGGTGTTCCTTTGTTACGAAAAAGATTCGACCAATGTTATAACCTCTCTAAGATACCTGCAACAAGATATTATCTCACAAACAAGTTAAACAGACGATCTATTGGCAATTTCGAGGAGCTCACTCAAGCTGTGAGCAAAATCAAGATTACATATGGTTGCAAATGGGAAGTTTATACATTCGGAAAGAGCTTAAAAGAAGTAATGTATCAATGGGCAGAAATCAAAGTTTTAGTCACTGTTGGCGGTTCAATGTGTTATAATAACATTTTCATGAAGGCAGGTACTGGTATGGCACTAGTTTTCTCAAACAAAATGGATGTACAAAACATGCAACTTGCCGTAGCCACAAAAATATGGATGGCCGGAGTTATGTTCACTGATTTCTCACACGAAGATAAAGCTTATAATGTAGATATCCCTCTATTCGTTAGACATGCTACAGCACTAGTTTATGCTGTAGAACACCAAAGATGGGGAGAGCATCCCGGACTTGCACAGTTCTTCAACGAAACTTTCATGCAGAGTTGCCCGAAGGACATCATTCCACCAATTTATGTCGATCAGGTGATCGTGGAACCAATTTATACTTATGATGATTGGGCATATTAATTTGTTATTTTTAATTTATATTATAAATGTAAATAGATTATGTAAATAACCAAAATAATAACAATAGAATATAATGATCATAATTAAAATGTCATAAATCAAAAATTTATCGAAATAATAAAATATTAAAACCAAGAAATTAATGTTGAAAAATTTGCACATGTGTAATATAAATACTTCCAAGGATATAATCATATGGTGGATGAATTGAAGCACAGAAATTGAATAATTTTATATGAAATATTCTTTTACATTCCACTTATATGAGTCGATGAATAAAGTGTAGAGATGGAATATAATTGTTTTACAGGCAGAAAAATGCTTAGATTTTCGATATGATTTGTAGAAATTTTATAAAATATTGAAAATTGGCCAAAGTTTGGATAGTCTAATCTTCTTTTCGACTAAAATGACTAAATTCGATGTGATTCGAAATGCTAAAAATTAAGTTAGTAATAAAAAGTGCCAATTTTTAGGAAAGCTTTTTAGAATGTCGAAAGTTCCAGATGTAAAAGAGCTTTCTAAAATGATATTAAATGAGTCTAAAGACTTCAACATGGACAATTTCATACATAACGAGCTCGGAACTTATTTTGAGTCGCTTTTAACATATTTAAAAGTTCATCATCGCCCTTATCAAGGCAAAATTCTCAAGAAAACGAAATGCATGAGTCCTGAGAAGATTATCAAAGCAATTACAAAGATTGTTCCATTCTTCAATCCTTCAATTCTCGAAAACGTCTCTTTGGAAGTTATTGCTGGTTGCTTTGTGTATTTGTTGCACGCAAAAACACCAGAAGATATTCGTACACCATGTGTTCAGCTTTATTTGAACATTCTTACCGCGATTAAACCGGAATGGCACTCAAGAATGGACTCTGCGAACACATTGATTATTCCGTTCATCAGATACGCGAGAAATACAGACGAAGCAAACAATTTTGAGAAATATACTTCAAGACCTGACCAAGAAATTGTTGTTTTTGATAAAAGCAAAGGAACGCAGAAAGATTGCGAGAACAACTTGATCAAAACATTCCAATGGGTCAATGAAAATTGGGCCTATGGACCATCAAACATTTGCGATTTTCTCTTCAAATATATTCTCGCTGTTATTTATCACTCGATTGCCGATAAAGCTGGTTACACAGGAACCGCGTATGGTTTTAATGACCCTGTTCTTGAAAATTTCCACACACAAACATTAATTTTCTTACAAAATTCCGTTGAAATGGATTTAGACTTGCAACCTCTATTTGAAAATAATGTCTATATGATAATGACTATCAATATACTCGCTGTTACGGAGCAATACAACACTGTTCAAAATGCTGCAAGAACTCTTCAAATTTACAACAAGATTCTTTCAACAGACCAAATAATTAATCACCTCACGTCAATAAGCAAGGATCTCTTCTTAACAATCCCATACACAGCTGCAAATAACTCGAAGAAATATCTCGAAAAAACTTGCCCAGAAGGTGAAAGAAAGGAAGTTCTCGACAAACTATTGAAGTTGTTTATCTCTGTTTTCAATATGGTCTACAAGGTAATGAAAGGTGAAGATATTTATACATTCTTCCACAACTATTTCGATAAGTTTGCTTCTACACCAAGAGTTGCTTGTTATTTGTATTCTGCCTTTGCACAGCGCCTCATTAACAAGCGCCAGTCTGATTCTCGTCCATGGGTCTTCTTAATGGAACTTGCTCGCAAACAAGATATTTATGCAGCGATTTCATGCAAATACGCTCAGATGATGGGTTGCTTCCAAATTCCATGCTTACTTGAATTCGAAATTGAAGATTCGATCGCTGCTGCTTCTTCATTCTACACGCATCGCTTCAAAGATACATCTCCAGAAGAATTTGATTTCTTCCTCAATAATGCAGAAGATATCATTGATCACCCGAATACACTTGTTGTAGATCATTTAAAGTCCATGTGGTCACCACTCGATCAATATGATGAAGTATTCGAAAACTTCCCATTACCGTTACCACCGATTTCTTCTATTTCAGATGAAGATTTCGATATATTAGCTACAAACTTCATTACTCCATTTGAAACATACTCTCAGGAAGAAGACATCAAGATCAAGCACCGTTTGTTCGGCCCAATTATCTCTTTCTATGACACAATCCAACTCTGCTCTCATCTCCCACCGGATATCCAGTATGAAGCAACAAATGTCTTCCCATACTCTCGTCAGCGCCTCTTCACAGCATTATTGCACGAAAAGGATCCACTTATTCTCAAGAGATCACTCGAAATTCTCATCAAAATCATTTCTCATCAGGATGTTGTCGATAAACTTGATGCTGATTCTTTGTCAGCCTGGTACTTAACAATAATGTTGTTGCTGTCCCGCAAGGAAAAAGAATTAAATGAAGTTGCTATCCGTGCATTCGAGAGATCAATTCACTTTGGAGTCAAGGGAGCAGGTTCAATGCTTCAATTCTTCATGGCTCTTCTCGAAATGAAGGTACTTCCAATCAATGCATCAATCATCGATATTCTTTCTTCTGTTCCACTCTTCGCTGTTGATCAGCAGATTCCTGAGCCACTCATCAAGGATTACAAATCAAGAGTTAATGCAAATGCTGATCTTTACATCCAGAATGCGACATCAGCTGTTATTAAGCCAGGAAAGCAAATGCAGCAGAGATTAATTCGCGTTGTTACTGATTTATTCGATCAAGCAAAGGAAAATGCCGATCTTTGGGACTTATATTTGTGTGTTATCACACCTCTTCTTTCAGACGAAATCACGCAGCCAAAGCCAAACGCTCTTACTCTTGGAATGTTACTTTCTGCTCTTGCTAATGCACTTAAGTCACAAAATGCCACAGCAATCGACATTATCAGAGCTCAACTCATGGTTATTCCACGTATCTCAGAATGCGCTCATCTCCAGTTGCAGCAATTTATCGCCAGTCTTGTCGAGTTTGCTACTGATGACAAGTTTGTCGAAAACAACACTATTTGGGCATGCGGTTACTTAGAGATCATCTCTGTTCTTTTCATCTACAACTACGAGCTTATGAGACTTGATGCCAGCTATTCTAAGTTCATCAAGCTCCTTAGCTCACTTGCTGCAAGCAACAAGAAGGTGATCGCTAAATTCGCAAATAGTCTTATGAAGACAATTTCACTCTTCTTCGGTGGTTTCCCGTTCAACCACTCTATTCTCTTCCCAACAAGCCAGTCGGAGGTTATGGATCAAGAGAATACAATCGCAACACGTTCTGGTGGTATCCTTCAATTCTCCAAGGATGAAAAATCTGAAGATATCGAAGTTGTTGCTCAAACAGCCGTTGGACGCTTCGAGTGGGACTTCAAGCCAATCTCAGGTGAGTTCTACACTAAGAACAAGGAGGGTGAAGCAGTAACAATGCCGCAAACAAAGAGCACACCAACCCAGAACTTTGCTATGCAAACAGCTCTCGAAAAGTCGGTCGGAGAACTCATTTCGGGCTTCGATATCGACGAGATTCCGCTTTTCGATATTCAGCAGGAATTCACAGATGAATACAAGGAATATGCTGAAAAATTTAACACTGCCAAGTATGATGAAAAGTACGAAGTCATTAGACCACCAACAGAGAACCAGAATAAGAAAGCTTCTATTGTTCATGGTCTTGGATTCCTCAGAGCATCTCACTTACATGATGTCAAAGAGATTCCAGCTGATCAAATGCAGATCTTCTTGCATAACTTACAGAAAGCAAACCACAGATTCCACGAGAAATTTGCCGTTATCTCAGTTCCATCAGACATGAATGATGATCTTTCTATTTTGTCATCACAGATTGAAGACACAAGTCCACAATTCCAGAACTTCATCGCACAGCTTGGCTGGAACTTGTCTACAAGTGGATATACTGGTCCTGACCAATTGCAGATGGATAGTGATAGAACTGGATCTACTGTTGTTCTTTATGCTGACTTTGCAAGAGAGGCAATTTTCCATGTTTTGCCAATGTTCACACAAGAACTTGCTGACCAGGGTCAGAACTTCAGAAAGATGTATCTTCATGAGCATCATGTTGTGATTGTCTGGGTAACTCCAGGCGGTAAATTCGATCCAACAGCTATTGCTACAAAGAATAATTTGCTGTTCATTGTCATTAAGGAAAGATATGACTCACCATTATTCACTGTTGAATTGATTACAAGAATGAACTTTATGATCAATGGAAGGAGCAACATTTCATTTATCATTAGGAAGGAACAATTACCAGATGTTATCAGAGCTCACGCGTTTAAGGCACAAGATGAATACGACCGAACTCTCAGCAACTGGAGACATCCAATATCTAACATTACGGAAACTCTTGCAGAAGCCGTTTCTGGAATCCATCTCAAATCTGCCAAGGAATACAATTGCATTGCAGGCTTAATGTCCATTCCTAATTCAAATGGGAGCAGATTATCTCGAACTTCATCTTTTAACTTTGGTAATCCGTAAACGTTTGATTATCTTATTATTTAAAAATCCTACTTTTTTGTTTAAAAATGTGTTCATAATTTTTGGATGCAGGATGATTATAAGATTTCATCAAATTTTTCAAATTCGAAATTATCTAAAAAAACTTCAATAGATAATTCATCTGCTGAAGTGAATGATCAAGATATGATTAACGACGCGAAACTCAATATTGAATTTATATCTCAGAGTATTATTGAAGGAAATGCTGATAACATTGTATTACTAGAAAGTATTTTGGCATCTATTGGATATATCCCTAAAGAATTAGTATCAATAGATTTAATTAATTCTTTAATTCAATTGATTTCACATAAGAAGCTTCAACCACAAGAAATACAATATATTATTCATATTTTATCAATGTGCACTTCAGAAATCGATGATTTTCAAAAAATCGAAATTCCTCCAGAATTTGAAAAACTGCTGATGTTCTATTTGCACTCAAACAATATAACTATTTCAATGTGCACATTAATTATTGTGATCTCATTAGCTCGAAATATAAAGTTTTGTCAAGACTTTATAAATTTGGGTATATTTGAAAGTATTTTAGTTCTTTCTACATCAGAAACTTCAGATAAGAATCAAGTTGCTTCATTGCTCGTGAATCTACTCCATGGAGTTCAGAAAGACAAAATTTCTTCGTATTTTAGCATTTTTAATCAATCATTGATGTTGTCAACAGTTTCAATCCAAAAATCACTTCTTTACGAACTAATCAACTTTGTTGAAAACAATGAAATAAAGCTACTTGAAAACAGCGTTCATATCATATTAATGGACTTTCTCAGCAACGCTGAATTGCGTCCTCTTGCAAGTAAGATATTAATGAAAATCACAGATAAATGCGGATATGATAGATTTCATGATTTCGACTTCAATCACATTTTCGTTGAATCATTGAATGAAGATGAGGAAGCATCAATGTTTCCTGTGTTTAGGATATATAATGGAATCATTGATAACGGTGTTGCTCCTCCAAATATAGAAATTATAAATATTCTGTTCTCGGAGCTAAAGAACAGAAGTTATGAAGTGAAATTAAATTGCATTGATGCGCTTTGCAGCAATTTGTTCATTTTGGATGATAATGATGATATATTTGAACAATTAATTTCTCAAGATGTTATTGACTCATTCATTAATATTTTAGAAAGTGAGCATGAACTCTTAATTTCAAAAATTCTTTCTTGTTTCATTCATCTTGCAACGAAATCAAAAACTGTCCTTCAAGCATTTCAGAGTGATGAAATCTATCAATCACTGTCTTATCTAGATTTTGAATACCAAAATCTTCTTGATCTGCACGATAAATTAATGGACATTATATCAAAGTGATTACATTTCTTATTCTTGAAATTTTATGATATTTTAAGTCACGTTTTAAATTTCAGTAATATCATATCAACTAGGAGCCAAGTAAATGAGAATAAGGAATGCAAACTCTTTTTTGTTGGTCATACAATATCAAAAAAAAAAAGGTTTCAATATTTTCTTGTACCTTCAATTTTTTCTATGAGCTCAGTCAATTCGCCCAATCCTCTTTTTTTAAACATTGATATTTTTTGGGCTTCATGATATATATTTCTACTATTTATCTGGTAATACTATATATGTATACTACACTGCAAAAAAATGCACTCGAATTAATTGCACTACGCTCAATTTCATTACATTATACTGAACTTAATCGTAGCTCTTTCATTTCGTTCGTATTTATTCACAAAACATCCTGATCAATAAATCGGCAAATTTACGACTCTGCATCAAGCACAAGGGGTAAGCATGTGCTAAAAAACTGAGTTTTCTATATAATTTCATATTGTTGTTGTTATTATAAAAAAAAAGTCGAGTTTTTTTTACTATTTGAATAATTTATGAGATAATTCACTCTAAACAATTCATTTCATATGACTTAAGATAAGAATCAATGGGCTCAGTCGTGAATATTGTCATAATAAGAAATCACTCTCACGGTACAAACGGAATCTAAACCTCATAATGCAGACCCATACTCCTTTATATGTATCTGTTCGATAGGGCTTTGGTTAATTTTTCCGAAAATTTTGAATTTTGTTAAAGTCTCGATGATTAAAAAAATCAACAAAAAAAGATGATAAAAACCGTTTTCGTGCAAGCGCACCCTTAAAAGGCTATATGTCATCACCAACATTGGTTGTATTTTATTCTCTAATACATTAGATGTTTTGCAATCAAAAGATCCTAGTAAAAAACGAACCAATTCACCCGATTAGAATCGAATTCCATGGATGCCATGATTAACAGCACCTTAACAGATGTTTAGTGCTGATTCTAGATTGAGAGCCAACTTGATTTTGATTCAGTAGTTGAAAAATGCCATGTAAAAAGATGTAAAGAATTTTTTGTATTGTAAACTTTGATTTGTCAAAAAATCAAAAATGTCCATCAGAAGCGTTTTAACTCTCAAATTTGGTTTTAGCGACCAAAATTGGTAAAATTAGCATTACCATTATGTAAGTGTTATAATAAACCATATTTTAAAAGTGGATAAGGTTAAAAGTCACGTTTTTTCACAATTTATTTGACACTGTTTACATTAATAAAATAGTATATATGATGCTAATTATTTTTCCATCGTTTTATTTTTGAATACTTTATTTCTATTAATCAATAATTTCAGCATATTCATTGGGAGGCTATGAGTATAAGTTGGTGTATCACATTAAAAACATGTAATATGTGCACGCATCTATGTATATTATCGTCTCCGCAATGATTTCGTGTATTTATAAATTACAATACTGAACAATTATTCAATTAGGAGCTTGTATTATTTGTAATATGTTACTATGTTGTTTGCATGTGATATATTTATAATAAATATTTCTATTTACTCAATAATAATCTGATATCAAATTGTTAATGAAAAATATGAAACGATATTATATATGTTTAACACTACAACTATGTATGGCATCACATAAGAGTTATATTTGCCCATATATGTTTGATCTGGTTCTGACCTCCAGAGTTGATACACTTCTTGTCCATCTCAAACTGCGGGATCACTCCATTAATGGTCCGTTTAACATAATCACACAAATGCTAACAGCTGGAAGAGTGTTTTAAGCAGATCCTCCCATTTACAAAATTAATCGTAGGAGTAAAATTTAGCGATGATCTATGACCTCCACTGCATAGGGGCTTCGAATATAGCGAAAAAAATATGACCAACATTAATTCAATGCACGTTTAGAAATAAAGTTTTGAGAGTCCGAACGTTAATGATTCTCCAATGAACACTGAAGCGATCGAGGAAATTGTCTTTCAGGTGTTACTGGGGAGAATGAACAAGAAGAAAAGGTACGCGAGGCCAATAACGCCAAACGAAATAATAAATTTATGCAAGTTAGCGCGAAATACGTTCTCAAAAGAGCCATCCTTGCTCGATCTCGAAGGAGGTCTCGTTATTGTTGGTGATCTGCATGGTAATATCGATGATTTGATCAGAATTTTCGAAAAATTGCGATATCCGCCCGCTACAAGATATTTATTTTTAGGAGATTACGTTGATCGCGGCATATACGGCACAGAAGTTATGCTGCTTCTTTTTGCGCTCAAAATTAAGTTCCCAGACTGCATTTACCTTATTCGCGGAAATCACGAATGTGCAGCTTTGACAAGCGTTTATGGCTTCGAAAACGAGGTCCTACAGAAGTACAACAGCGATGTTTACGATGCGTTCATTCAGACTTTCTATACTCTTCCTCTTTGCGCTGTTGTTGGCGAAAGAATATTTTGCGTTCATGGCGGAATTTCTCCAGAGCTTGGTAGTGTGGATGCTCTCAAGAATATTCCACGTCCGAAGGAGATTCCTCTTACAGGATTGATCTCTGACTTAGTTTGGAGTGATCCTGAATACTCTGTTGATACTTTCGAGCCAAGCCACCGAGGATGCGGATATTTATTCGGAGCGGAGGCTCTCAAAGAGTTTTTAGACAAAAATGAGTTTGATCTTTTAGTTCGATCTCATGAAATGTGTAAAGACGGAATCGCGTGGCCATACGCTCCGGATGATAGTGCATCTGACAGATGTATCACTATTTTTAGTAATAGTGACTACTGCGGACGTGAGAATGACGCTGCTGTTATTTGCGTCACTGAAGGCCTTGCTGTGTCTATCGAGATGTTTGAGTGCGAATTTATTGAAAACAAGAAGAAGACTATTCTACTTCCTTACTGGCTTTCAGACCTTATCGCAAAGAAAGACGCCCAGAGAATGGAAAATGCGAAGGGAGTTGTTCCTCTCGCTGAGAATAGAAATGTTAATTATTCTAGACTTGCTAAACCTGTTACACCAAAGCAGTCTAATTGTTCTGTACAGAGAATGGAAACAGTCTCTGATTAAATATATTATTTATTATGATTAAGTAATTGCACTAAGAAGCATAACTTTTTCTTTTAGGACACTTCTGCGATAATACATGCAGAAGGTTTAATTTTCCAATAGCTGATATTTGGATTTTGACATGTAAAATTGAGCTGACAAAAATTAAACGAACAAAATGTTGAGTTCGATTCTGAAGGCCTGCGATGTGAATAAAGCGCAGCCGTCAGCGTCGAAAAGTATACTTACACAATTTATAGCAAATTTCGAAATTAATTCAGAATCTTTATCGAATTTACAAAGAGATCCAAAATTTCCAAATTTTTTGGGCATGATTTACGATATTTTGCTTGAAAAACCGTTTCCTTCTCCTCACGAAGAAGAGATGCCACAAGCTCAAATCACAATTCTTACATTTTTGACTACGTTATGTTTAAGTCATCCCGATCTGTTGTCAATAATCGCAACTTATACACCACTTGACAGGCTAATCCTCATTTTCTTCACAAGAAACGTGTCAAGTGACGTAGTTCTCGATCCACAACCATCGCATTTACTTTATCCAATCGAATTTTTGGCTGCCGTGTCTCAATCAAGTCAAGTTTTACTCACATCGACCGAATCTATTCACATGCTATTTTGCGTGTTAATATCTTTAATTGAACATCCGCAATTATCTTCTTGGTGCATTTCTGCAATTGCTGGTTTTGCACTCAATTCTACGACAGCATTAAGTTATCTCACATCAATGCCAAACATTACATCATTCAAACGAAGTATTGCTACATTATTGACATCTTCTGATCACAATGTAATGCTCGCATCTTTGTGCTCTCTCTGTGCAATTTTCCATCGCAGCGTTGATATCGAAACATCCATGAAAGTTGCATTTTCTGCTTTAATAACACCTCCATCGATTCCTATTGCAACACAACTTGCATCATCGATTATTCTTCAATTATCACAACACGCACAAATCTCACAAGAAGATCAAGAAATTTTGATAAATACTGCGATCAAATCAACAGGAATGAGATCGTTCATTCTATTCAGACTTGTCACTGAAATAGCAAGTAAGCCTCAATCTAAGATATTTTTATTGCTCCAGCAACCAGACTTCTTTACAAAATACTTCAATTTCATTCTTAATTCGGATGACAGCTTTGTTTCAATTGCGGCAACACATTTAATTCAGATAATTTTCGAAGAATCAAAGCCACCAATACTTAATGAATTAATTGAAGCTCCATTCTTATCAGCATTAAAACTAATCATTAACAACACTCGCGAAGTTACTATTGACAAAGTTTCTTCTGTTCTCCAGATTTTGCAAATCATTATAAAGTGTCAAGATGCATCAACTTACGTTTTAAAGATCCTTCAAACCAACGAAGACCAAATTTTCTTTGCATTCCAGAGATGTATTGAGAATACATTTTCTTTTGCTGCTCTCCACTTCTTCTTGTTCTTGTATCACACAACACATTATTTCAACAATTGGTTGCTTCGCCTTCGTGAATTAATTGTTGATTCAGCGTTTCCTGCTTTGCTTGTTCAATGTTTATCTGTATCACAGAACAGAAGAGTTATATCAGACTCAATTTATGCACTCACTGTTATTATCAGTGGCGTTAAATCAAAACCACCCTCATTAAATGATTCTCTAACAGATGCAATTATCAGTGGTTTCCTTCTTATCAACAGGGAATCAAAGAAAGAAAAATCAGAATCAATAATGAAATCAAGAGAACTTCATCATGAATATTTACAAAAGATAAGAGAATTAGAAGTTCAGAGGGATTTAAGCGAACAAGAGCTTTCAAAACTCAAAGAAGTCTCAGAAATATCAAAATCTAAAAATGACTTCGCTCAGCAGAAAATTGAAGATGTATCAAAACAATACGAATCACTGAAACAACGATACAGCAAGAACAAAGAGAAACTGAAGCAGGCTGTTGAAGAGTTGAAGAATTCTGATACAGAACTTCAGAACTTATCAGAGCAACTTATTCAAAGTGAACAAGAAATGGAAAAGCAAAATAAAAAGATTCAGAAGTTACAATCCAAAGTTTCTGTTTATCAGGAAACAGAAGCTCAATTCAGTCAGCTTTCAGAAACGCATGAACAGTTCGAAGAGAAACTTCAAACAACAGTTCAGAAGCTGAGAGAGTCACAGGAAGAAATCGAACAATTAACTGCAAAACTTGCAGAAGAAAAGAAGAAGAAAGGTGCAGTTGATAAATTACTTCTTGAATCACAACAAAGAACAGATATATTAGCAAGTGATGTTGAAAAATCTCGTACAAAATTAAGGGATATACTTGATAAACTTGAAAAATGTCAGCTCGTACTTAAAACTAAATCTGAGAAAGAGCTAAAGGATGCGGATGAAATGAAACGATTAAGAGAAGAATTAAATCAATTAAAGAAGACGTTGGATGGAGTCAGAGCTGAGAATGAACATTTCTCTGACTTGATTAATATCCAGAATTCTCGAATTGCAAATTTGAAGAAAGATAAGAGAGAACTTATTGCTTTGTCACAAATGATTCACAAGATCACTAATGGACAAGGTAATATAGAACCCGGCTTATCTGATTTGTTGAATTAGTTAAAATTGTTTATGTGTATTTTCTAATTTTTAGCTTTTCATTTTAACTTTATCAATAGCATTTAGATGTCGACTATAAGTTCCACATTTTGGATATAGTTCCTATGATAGGTTAAAAGTTACATTCTTCGTCAACCATTAACAAAGCTCATATCATGACTTTGATAGTAAATTAATTACCATCAACATAAATTTGTATATGATTGTCAGATTTGCAAAAATTGACACTGACCCTCACTATTCAATTTTTTCTATGAGTATTAATTTGAAACATTAAAAATGCTATTTAAAATGATTAAATAATATAGTTATAAGATAGTATTACATGATCTATCAATATTATTACATCAATACAGCTATATTTTTATAATGTTAGCAATGTTCATTTTTATCAAAATTAAATTCATTGATTGAAAGGCTGTGACACTCCCTTTCCCAGATTCAATTTCCTTGTAACTTTAATGGTAGATACAGGGAATAGTGTAGATGCTCATACATAAATATCTAAGCTCTACTAACTTAAGTTATAGAGGTCATAATTTTGTTATTTAATTAAATAAAAATTTGAAAATTTACATGTCAAATTAGTCTAATGGAAAAAGAATATTGTTAACATATTAGTCGAATGTTCGATTCTCGATGTAATTGTATTTTTTTCTTTTTAATCATAACTACATATGTGTTCGTTGAAAAAATCATTCCATTGCAGAATAGTTATATGTAGGGTGTAATGTATTAAAATGAGTAAGAGTTAATCATCAAATGAAATTTTTCAATTCAATCAAATAATATTACATTTGATTTCATGCTTTGATATATGATTTGCATATTGTTGTATCAAGTAATATGTGATTTATCATTTAATTTTATTTTTTAGCTAGCATAAAAAATAATTGAGAAATATGACTATATTTCGTTTTGATTGCTTAACCAACACAATTGCACATTTCAAACAAATTTATAATATATATGTATGCATAAAATAAAGTTTCATAATCAAGATCTTTGTGAAATTGATTTTTTTTTTTTTTTTTTATTGAATTCATCAGTTTCAAACGAAATTAATTAATTTTGGTTTAAAAGCCAAATTTATTTCAACTATCTGTATGCTGCAGTTACTTATTCTGATTTTTAATTATCATTTATCATATTTGATTAAATTTGACAAAGACGTTAAATTTTTTGACATATCTTTTTTGGAATTTTTACGGCGAACTTCGATATATCTCAGGGAACATTAATAACTTTCAATATAAGTACCCATCTATGACTGTATAGATTGAAGCAGAATCACTGTTTGATTATGTTGAGTAAATTATCTTTTCGAATCTAATATTAAAATGGATATTGATAACGAATACAGTAACCACTTACTTGAAAATCAAAAAATATTAGGATCAAATACCATTTTAATGACTGCAGTTTTGAAATTCAAAATGTATCTCTAGAAGTTATGTTAGCCAAGCCATGGTAATCAAGTATCTTAATCTTTGGGCTAGTGGCTTTCCAATATTTCAAAGTTATAAAAATAGCAACTGACAATTTTTTTACATATGTGATAATTAAATGAAATATAATAACATATATTAAATGATATAAAATGCATGTTCACTTCAAAGTTTGGTCAAAGTTCGATCTTTTGTGTAAATTGAATATATTTTCAACAAAAATGAGATCCGCGCCTAACTAAATGTATAATAATATTTAGCTCTATGTTGTTGTTGACTATATCATTGTGTTAAAATAATAATATAATCCAATTCAATGATAAGAAGCATTTTATTAGCCCGAGAAGGATTTTTAAAAATAAGGTTAAGGGTTCTCAAAAAATTGAGACACCTCGGATGAGATTTTGTACAGACAATATTTTGTTCTAACATGATATTTTTGATTAATAATATACAGATTTTAGTAAAAGAAAGATATTGAAATATGTTATATTCTATGATAATTATTACAACATAAATATATATAATTTTTATTTAAAAAACAAAACATATTAACAAGCTAAAATAAAAGAACGCATTACATTATAGCACTGGATGGTATTCCAGTCTTTCTATTCCTCTTCCTTCTTGGAGATTTTCCAACACCTGGTGGAAGTGAAATTTTAGCTTCCAATAGAACCTGCGGTACTCTTTCATCACCTTGGAGAACGAATTCTTTAAATTGCTGTGTGATATAAATATCAGGAAGAATTGAAGATAGTTTTTTCTCTTTTGATTCATAATAATGAGATCTATCGAATACCCTCACGATACTCCTTTTACAGGCTCTTGCATTTGCTGAAAATCCAACAGGTAATTCGTTCATATCCATAAATCTCGGTGAAATTCTTTGTTTAAGGGGTGGTAAAGTCTTCTTTAGCTGATCGATATAAGTGTCAACTGATTCATTCATTGTCGCGCTTTGTTTTTCTGTAATATTTTGTCTTGTTAAAAAGAATTTGTGTACGTCCTCCTTCGGGGGAACGTATCTACGGCACAAGCTTTCAAGTTTTAGATCGTGTTCTATCTCTTCTTCCGTCCTTTTGCAATCTCCCATATTATTCATTGCAGCCCTATCGCGAGCTGTCTGCGGAATCCTCTTCTTGAACATGTGGAGGTCACTGAAATCTATCTTTGGGACAAAATTTTCTTCGTCATCATATTGATACATTTAGTAACGTCTTCTTAGATTTTGGGAAAAGTGACATTTCAATTCTTGATCATCTTCAAACTCGATATTGATTATTTAATCAATTGCGAATCATCATGCAGTAACTTTCTGTGTATCATCCAAATAATTGTCAAGAAAAATAGACACTTCTTGATTCATGCAATGATAAATCAGATCATATTCCAATATCTGAAAGAGTAATTTATTTCAAAGTTCATGTATAATATAGATCTATATTGATAGTATTATTTCTCGTGTGTGAAATTTCTTAAATCTTTGTTTTTGAAGTAATGATAAGAGGGCGTCACTGAATTTTCTACGTCTACTCAAACATCTCGATTTTTCTCCACCAGTATGAATATTTAAGGTCTAATTTTGGTGGCAAATGAAAAATTTTCCCATTTAAAATGCTGTGGATATATAAAGC
>JALKBU010000032.1:0-123080 GCA_023091735.1 Trichomonas tenax
GAGATATGCTATTAGAGACCCCGTGGGGCACTGTGTCTTCATTTACAAGAATCTGCGGGACCATTCGAATTGGTGGCCCATCAGAGTTCATGCAAAAAAAACGCGCCGTCCAGGATTTGAACCTGGATTCTACTGCTCCGTAGGCAGTCGCCTTATCCAATTGGGCCAACGGCGCTTCACATAAATTATTAATATTTTAAATATCTAATTTTAAATAATCAGTTAACAAGTGATGTCGCTCATAAATTATCCAAAATTTTTTAATGTTTCCTCATGAAGTCCATGGCTGAACGCTTCGACTTTTATAGCAATGAGAAACAGTTCTACAGTGGTCGATCACAAGAAGAACTGTGTAAAATACTCGATTATGCTCGACTTTCACCTGAATGTTTTACCAAGTTTCACAATTCTTTAGACACTTCCCCTGTGTTTTTGGGTGTTTACATGTCATATTGTCAGATTCATTTTTTAATGGATGGTTCAACGCTGTTTACCCCAAACTTATATGTAAACTGCTAGCTGAGGCTTTTCCGCATGAATTAACGCATACCATGCAATACATGAGTACCAATAAACTTCAAAAATCAGCTCATAAATTACGTAATTTCTTCATATCTCAAAAATTCCTACGATGATCATTAATTTTGACTTCAAGTTCTCCAAATAAATTGTATACACTATCCACTTCTGTAATAAAAATATTATCATACCGTTAACAATTTTAGGTCTAAAATTATTCAATCACGAAAAACAATAATTTCTCATATTTGAGTGCAGAATCGCAAAATACAGGCGAAATCTAGCACCTCCATACACAGAACATCAATCAAATCCAACAAAACGTTGAAATTTTACTGATGGTTTTAACAAAATAATGATGATTACGCTTATTCATGTAAATTTAATTCTCTCATTGTTATTAGTATCATACAAGGGATCATCTGCTTAATTATAACTACTAAAGCAATATATAAAAAAATTATCATATCAGATCTTAGTAAAATCTTTAATGTAATTCATTGGATGTATTTGAAATTAAATATTTTCATAATGTGGAACATTTTCACTATGTAATACTCCTTTATCTAATGTTTTTTCAAAAATGAATGAAAAAAATTGAAAATGTCTATTTTAACGATTTGCTCAATCAGCATTCATTATATAATAATTCTAGAATCCAAATCATTTTTCGGATTTCATTTTCTCTCTCTTAAATGTTTGAAAAAAATAACTCTTTTGTTTTCATCAGAGAAATTTTTTCAGCATATTTGAGTGACTCAAAAAAGGGAAAAAACGCACCAGCAATGTTTCGAACAACCAAACTTTAATCAAAATTCCTGACATCCCCTGCTTTAGACCAGTGGCTAAAGTATTGTGAAACTGGGCATTGTGACCAGAGCATGAATAGAGAATTAGATTTGAAGAATAAAAAATTCACCTCAATAATTCTCTATATTTGTTACTGTCATTAATGCAGGAAACATTATTAGATAACAAAAATTGAGTTTTTTCAATTGAATTTTTATTCTGTAACAAATTTTTGCTAATCATATTTCTTTTTGATGTCAATAGAGTAAAAATACAGCATTTATTTTGAATTTTTTGGACAGAAATAAAGGCTTTGTCTGCTCTCTGTCATTTATATTCCTTATTTACTATCGATTTCCTATATATTTTCAAAAGCTGAGTAAGGAAATAACACAAATATTGAAAGGATTATGATATCGAAAACATTGGAGAAAAATCGCATCAAAGACAATCAATGCTCTTCGAAAGTGATTATTTTTCGATAAATTTGTCAGTATTTTACAGTTAATATCAATGACAAAAACTAAAGTCATCGCTTTCATCCTTGTATTCTCCTTTTAAAATATTACCTGCATGTATCTTAGGAAGGAAACCACAGAAAAACATTCTCATTTCTGACTTTTAACTGTATTTTTTCGATATGTTCATCTGATCTCAACATCAATCATTTTCATTCATGAGCTCAATCTCTTAATCTTATAAATTCCTGTTTCATCATAGATATTCAACTCAATATTGACATTTTCGAAATATATTTGAAATCCAACAAAAAGGACAAAGTAAATCAAATGCTCAAATATATCGAAACAATGCTATGATGCAGTAAAGTGATAATAAGCAAACTAAAAAAAATTCAAAATATTAAATTTAAAACTACAAATAGAAATTTAGAAGGTACTGAGGAATTCAAGAGCGTTGAAAGTCTTTGTATTGAAAAATCTATATCTGCGAACAATTGAAATAATCTCTTGTTCAACTAATTCAACACTGCATTGTTCCAAAACATGTTCTGCATCGGATACTCTAACTCTATCTGTTCCAGGAATGATTTTTTCCATTAAATCGCTTTCTATCTTTTCTTTTAACGGCTTTATCTTATTTGTGATGAGTGTAAGGTCCGACTTCGGGAAATCGTCGGGGTTCACTTCCATAATTTCGAATGTATTCTCAGGAGCGCCGTATAATTTGTAAATCACGTGATTAATCTCAACATTGGCACCAATATACATGTCGTTGTATCTCGGTGGAGCCTTTGGACGGTAATGAGGGGCCTTGTAGACAAATCCTTCATCAAATCCGTCAGTTTTATTTTCCCAAACTTTAACTTCGTCGTCCACGAGCGAGAAAATGACAGAAAACTCTCTTTTGTCGTTGTCTGGGTTCTTTGACACCATTTTGGCCAAAAATCTCAACTCTTTGTACGGCTTCTCTTGATTCATTCTAAATTAACGAATTTATAAAAGTGACAATATAAATTGTCACGTTTTTATATAAGATTTTATATTTTTCTATTATTTTGAGCTTAAACTTTTCCCATAATCATATTTTGATAAATAGAATCCAACGCAATAAATGAAATCAATATTTCATTTTATGATTTCGATCTTTCTAGAGAAAATTCTCATTTGTAAAACTTCTTCAATAAAGCATTTATTAACTTTCCAAGATAACTACAATATGTATCTACTTACTTGCTTTATTTTTACCATTAATATTTTCTATTGTTATTAAATGAAATAGTGTTATTTTCATCGAAGTTCGATTATGTAATTTGATATTGGATTTCTTTGATACACATTTAGAATAAATCAGAAATTGCTAGACAAAGATATCTACTACTAAAATATTCAGAATATTCTAAAAAATCTCCTGATAACAGTCATTTTTGAATCAATAATTCTAATATTACAATATGTTTGTTTAGCTTGCTCATTATTACAAATATAATCTATATCTTAATCTATAAAGAACTGTTGTTTTGGTTTTTTGATTTGATGTTTTGAGTTGGGTCAAATGGTAAATTAAAAATATAAAAGGGTGTCGAAAAAATAAAGAGGGAAATGATTTTAAAATTCGTTGGTTTTTAAATGACTGTTCCTGACAAAGTTATAGAGAACAGAAAGAAGATAATGGATTCAAATATCTTCGGGGAACGAAGAGAGTCACCGAGAAGACGTCCACAAGCGCAAGAAGTGCAACAAACAGTTCGCGCACCTCCACCTGTTATAGAGAAGTCAGAATACGAACAAGTTCGAAAATCTTATGACCCTAAGCAGGGATTTCAGCGCTTCAATTTCCTTATTCCTCCTAAAACGAACGTTCCAAAAATCGAAAATGTACCACCAAGACTTCCTTTACCTGTAACACAGCCATTTCCTGATGTTAAATTCGAAACAAACAATGAAAAACCAAATTTCGACATGGGAATCAAAGCTTATAAAATCGAAAATCATTTTAAGCCTGTTAAGATGCCACTGCATGGTATTGATGATCTCCGCAAGATAAAGGAAGAGATAAACCTGTCAAACGTTGAATTCGCGTTTAAATTAAATCAATTATTTTCGACAACACATAGAAATCTCTCTCTCGAACGAAATCCGCCAACGAGTCAAGAATCTATGATGAGCAAAGAGTCCATAAAAACACCTGAGTATCCAACACTTCAAAAACTCGACACTGAAACAGAATACATCGATCCTTCATCTTCGGGATATGCTCCTTAAGAACGTTTATACTGATTTTTCTCTCTTAACTTCAAATTATTCAACATATTCTTTCATATTCTACTGAAGAATCAAAAATCATGGGTTTTTACATTATATTCGACAACTTAATGATTGACATTGATCAAAAATGTTCGGTTTTAAATTCAATAATATCATCCTTTTAAAGAAAATTAACACAGAAATGCGAGTATGGATGACTATACATATCATGGTTCTATGTGTTCCAGAATCTCCTACATATTAATACTTCTTTTTCAGCGAAATAAAGAAATTATATCACCAATTTTTATTGAAAAGATTATTTTTAACGTAACCAATTTCCATAATTTTACTAACTTATATTCATGATCAACAAGTATTGCCAAATTAAGGAGTTTATTTATTTTGAAAAATTGAAATATTGCACCACAATAAATTTAATGATAAATAATTTTCCGTCGCCTAAAATTAAATCATTTCAGTGATTTAATAATTCTTGAAATTGATTATTGAGCAAGAAATTAGAACATATTAACTAATTTTTATATAAATATTTTTATGCATTTCAAAAATGAACTTTTGATTTGAGCTTTTTAAGCAATATTTGACCGCTTCAAGATCACTCATATACAAGTAGAGGCATAGAGCTGATGTTTTGTAACATAATATCTGTCAAAATGCAGTGTTTATTCAAAATGAAAAATATAATTTAGACATAATTGTATATTTATTCGACTAAGCAGGATTTTAGACCTTGGCATCTTCACCGCCGGCGGACTGGTTCTTGTTCCTACGGAGAACAACAACAGTAACAACAATAGCGATGATGATAATAACAACGACAGCAACAGAGACACCAATAGCTATCTTCTGGCCGCTTGTGAGTGATCCCTGGGACTGCTCATCGCCTGCGTCATCATCTGGTAATCTGTAGATCAAGACCTCAGATCCGGGCCATGGTGTGTGTGTCTTACCCTTTCGACCCGTCATGTTCTTTGACATGGAGCCGATATAGATTGATTTGCAGTCTGGTCCCCATGTGATATCAGAGCCGAAGCCATTGGCTGTGTCGTTGTAAACCTTGCCCAAGAATTCTTCGGCCTTGGCATACTTACCATCATTACCCTTACGGAAGAATGTGATGTAAGTAACTTTTCTGGCCATAGCAACATCGAAACGAGAAGCCTGCATTGTGTAGAAAACAGAATCATCGCAGAAACCAGAGGATGACCAGCCGTACTCGCCTGTGTAGTCGATGGCCTGTGCTGTATGCCATCCTTCTGCATTCTTCTCAAGAACGTAGAAAGTGTTATTGTTATCTGTGTAAGAAGCAGTAACACCGAAAACATTCTGATTTCTGATCGGCATTGTGACTGGGCTACCGTAGTTCGAGTATTCCTTGCCATTTGGAGCGTCTGGAACTGGAATTGTGTAAGCGACAGTCCACTCTTCCTTATCTCTTCTGTTCAAAACGACTGTGCCGAAGTCCTTTTCGAATGCAATGCCCTTCTTGGAGTTTGCCCAGATGTATGTAGCAACAATTAATGTTGATGCATCAACAAACTGGAGGGAAGCGCCGAACTTGAAGTACCTTCCTGTGGTGTTGATCTTGTCGTATGCAGCTGCAGGCTCAATACGCTGCCAGTTGCCCCAAGACTTGGAATCAGCATTCTGCTGTGTGATGAAGACGACACCTTGATCCTTTGGAAGGAAGTTTGGCTTGTTGTAGTAAGCAGAGGCGATAATCTGGCAATCTGGTGTGGCTGTTAATGATCTGCCTAAGCCTTGGCCTTCATCGTAGTTTTTAGGATTAACGGCAGCAGAGACAGGGTTCTTGTTGTAAAGAAGAGCTGATTGTTCCCACTTCTTCGAATCTTTATTGTAATCCCAAACAACGACTGCGCCAACCTGATCAAGGAAGACACCATTAACATCCTTGACGTCAGAGTATGGAGCGCCGGCAACAATTCTGTTACCATCATCCGAAATAACAACTGTAGATCCCATATTGAAAACGTGGCAGTTCTCATCATCCTTAGGATAAAGTGGATCACCCATTAACTTGTATTCCTGTGCTTCAGCGTCATATTCATAGACATAAAGTGCACCGGTGGCATTTCCTGTCCTATCATCGATACTACGCGTTGTATCCATATCAGCATAGTTATTCCAGCTTGCGCCAACGACGAGTCTATTCGGTGAAGCAGAAGAAACGGCGACAGCACGGCCATAGATTCCCCATTTGTCTGGATCTGGTCTTAATGTCTGCTTCAGCTCCCACACAAGTTCCTGGCAGTGTGCAGAGGTTACTAAGAACCCGAGCATAGATGCAAAGTTTATTGCAACAGAATTTTCAATGGCTGCAAATGTATGATTATAGTCAAAGAATTATAAAATCTATAATTTGACACTACAGATTTTGTGTGTGCTCTCAATATAATTCTTCCGTTATATTGCAATGCACCACATAAAAAGAATAAGTAAAAATTAATATCGTTTTATTTTGTGAAAAAAAACATTTCTAAATTCAATTTTTTAAAGGAATATTCAAATTTTGATTTCTATCGTTTTTTTCTGTGTAGGAGACTCTATTTTCTGACAAATATTTATTGTCCGTCAGAAAAAGGCCGGGATTGGAATTTGACTAGAAAATAATCGGAATAAACGATTATTTTTGCCTCAAAATGTAAAATTGATTGGAAAATAATCGTAATAACGATTATTTTCCAATCAATTTTAACGTTTTTGAGTCTAAATTAATCGTCTGACTCGATTGTTTAAAGGCGGTTTGAAAAATCATTATATCTATCGATGGACCTCTGAGGCCTTAAGTAATTAAATTGGCATGGATTTCGGACCATATTGATTTTTTGTGTTTTGATTTTTGCATATTTTCCCGTTTTGAATTTAAACATAATTATGATATGTTATGCACATGCTAAATATAAAATATATAACACTTTTCAATTTCGATTTTCATTTCCCAACAAAAATCATTTTTTGTGAATTAGCAGTAATAAGAGCCTTATGAGCACATTAATGATGAGGTTAAAAACACCTATAACTCTTTTTTACGTAAATAATATCAATATCAGTTCCATAATATGATGTATTTGAATGAAATTAAACATTTACTTTCTGAAGTTTATTTTTTGTTGAAGAAGAAAAAAACACGTTAAAATGAGTCGATGAAACTCATTAAATAAACTTGAAAAACAGTATATTTTGGGTTTGCAGGGCCTCCCGTTGCGAATAAACAGCTTTTTGTTTTTTTTTTCTTTGAGGTTTTGTTTTGAACTATGAAATAACTTATTGAATCGAGACTATGAAAAATGGATATCAAATGGCTCAAAATAACTGCACCACGCACTGTAAGTTTTAAAACACGATTATTTTGAGATTCAATTTTTTCTTATTGATGATAACTTTGTTCTAAAGGTTATAAATACAATATCTAGGTTCTTGCTGTTATATCTGTAGTAGTATATGAAGTGTGCTTTTTAGGTCCACTCAAAATTCTTCAGTGTATGGTTCGTTTCTCAGTTCCTCTTCCTCCACAAAAAATTTTCAACAGTGTACCTAAAAAAGCAACACTTCATATATATTTATCACCAATGTTGAGAATTATCTAATCCCACCTATGATTTCATCCATTTCTCAATAAATTTTAAAATTTATCCCTTAGCCCTCAAAGGTGTCAGTTTGCGTCAAAGTGATTCCGACATGGGCGGAATTAGTGATGAAAAATAAAAAATTATAGAGTAAATGATTTAAGTTTATTTATTCAGTCGCTGCTTAATCCAACCGCCAGCGTCTTTAATAACTTGTCGAGTTGTTGAGCCATCACCTGAACCGCTCCAATCGTCGACAACACCAGTCCCAACATTTACACCCATCGCAATTGCAATCGGTGAAATGATTTTACGAATGATCTTTACAGAATTTTCCCCTGTCTTAGGTCCGAACAGTTGCTGAGCGCCTACCTGTTCCCAATAAGCCTTAACCATGGGAGCTATCAATTTTGTGAATATAGAGAACACACTCAATTCTTTCTTTGGTTTAACTGGCATCTTATATCCTGTACGTTCTAACATTGAACCTTCAGATGTTGTATGAATGCTAAACCTCCATGGATTGTTAGGGTCTGCCTTAATGTCATATGCGTAATTTAATGCCCATTCTTTCATTGGTTCAGATGCTCTCTTTTCTGCTGTACTATGTGCTCCAAAATTTGCATTTCTGATGGCGTAATCTGAAGCTTTTAATTTATAACCATTAATTATAAACGGTTTACTTGCCATATTATATAACTTATGTAATGTTTATATGAGATTAAATTTAAATAGTAATGATGAATTAATAAATTATTATGTTCAAACAGTAAAAATATTTTACATGAGGAGGCTATTAGTAATAAGCGGAAGTATGCAAAATTTGAGACATTATGGAAGGGTATACGTTCGCGATTGTTGGGTATTCCTAAGGTAATGTCTGATAAT
Organism: Trichomonas tenax; assembly: GCA_023091735.1. Lineage (NCBI taxonomy): Eukaryota > Parabasalia > Trichomonadida > Trichomonadidae > Trichomonas > Trichomonas tenax. The sequence goes on from JALKBU010000032.1 coordinate 8,513, forward strand.
GAAATGTATGAAATATATAAATCATATTACGAAAATGAGAATAAAGAATATAAGAAGAAACATAAGAAGAATGAAAAGATGGAAGAAAGAATAAACGAAAAATTAAAAGGTACTGAAGGCAGAGGTGATAAATTAGGTAGTGAGCAGATGATTTTTAAGGCTTCACCTTGGAAAAATAAAATTAAGTTTCAAAATTTTGCTAATAGTCTTATTCATGAATATAATTCTTCACCTCATTCATCATTCAGTAAATTTTTGAAATCCCCAACCTCACCAAATGACATAACCCCAGAAACGGAACGTTTATATTGTCTTCATCTCTCTAAAGAAAATTTTATAACTTCATCAATCGAAAAATTTGACTTAGTCGGTCATATTGTCAAAATTTACAACGAAGTGCATTTTATGGATAAATTAAAACATAAAACATTAAGGGGAACATTTAAAGTTCTCAAAAAAGAAGAGGGTTTATTTGTTTGTGAATCTTTAACAAATAATAAAATCGTTAAATGTCCTCGATGGATGTTCATTAATTTCATTTCTTATCTCTTCCTCTTTCTTCACATCATTATCGTAAAATTCATCTTCTCCTCTTCTTTCATCACAAACGTTATTATCAATTTCATATTCATCTTTTGGATATAAAAACCTTAAAATATCTTCTTTGTTAATTTTTTCATTATACCCAAAATCATTTAACATCTCAGCAAACATCTTAACATTTCTTAAATAATAACTGCTTGTCTCTATTTCTGCCTCATCTAAAATATTTTTTATTTCTTCATGTGTAAAATCAGAAGTTAAAATGTCTGATGTTCTCACTCTCTGCGGCATTTATATAAAAATAAAAATAAAAAATAAAATAAAAATAGACCTAATTTTCCAAACATGAAATTTTCAGAAAATTTAAATTATTCATTAGCATTATATCATTAATTTCCATAAATTTTCATAAATGTTTATACATTTTGTTCATTATACAACCCCGCACGCCTTCACTAACGTGCTGACGATTATTTACATTCAATATTCAAAAAACAGCCGTTTTTATGTTTTTTTGCGTTTGTAGTTTTCATTCAATTTTTCACTACTCTCTTAAATAAACTTAAATCATTTACTCTATAATTTTTTATTTTTCATCACTAATTCCGCCCATGTCGGAATCACTTTGACGCAAACTGACACCTTTGAGGGCTAAGGGATAAATTTTAAAATTTATTGAGAAATGGATGAAATCATAGGTGGGATTAGATAATTCTCAACATTGGTGATAAATATATATGAAGTGTTGCTTTTTTAGGTACACTGTTGAAAATTTTTTGTGGAGGAAGAGGAACTGAGAAACGAACCATACACTGAAGAATTTTGAGTGGACCTAAAAAGCACACTTCATATACTACTTCTGTAAGGTCCATTTGAGTTGATTTTGTTCATTGAAAATCTAAAACTTAATATCACTCGGTTAATTTATAAATAAAGAGACCTTCAATAATATTGTTATTGGCCAAGGTCTATGGCCTGAATAATAAAAATGTTTGCTTTGATTTTTTTTATAAAAGCTTTGCAGCCTTTTGGACTATACACAATCAGAAAACACGGAAAATATAAGAAAATTACCTATGTAATAAGTCATTTTAAACTTTATATTGAAAAAATAAATTCAATTATCACAGATAACCATTTTTGTTATAGATTCATGATATCAGGATCAATGTATATCTATTTGTATCAATACAGAAATTTAAAACGAAATATTTTTCCAAAAAATATATTCAGAATAAAATCTTTCCAAACATTGATGAATATATTCAATAAAAATTAAATTTCACTTTTTCATAATTAATTCTAGTTTAATTATGATCGAAAGTATCCGAAAGTGATGAAATGTGTATAAGGTTTCCAAAAGTATCATTATTTTTATGATTTTTATTTTTTTTGTATATTCGTCAAGTGTTGAGTTAAATGGTATATTTAACAAGTACTACTACGATAACATGGTCGTTGTGCAATCAAGCGGCTCCGCTAAACAGTTTTATAATGGATCTAAGCAATTAACGAAACCAGAGTCTGCTGTTATGCCAACAGATCATAAATATGACTGGTGTTCATATTGTGCACATGACTATCATGAAAATCCATGGATCACATTTTCACTAAAATATCACAACATCAAGTTCAATAACTTCTTTATTAGATGCGGATGTTGCTATGAGGACCTCTGTTGCTGCGAAGACGGAGAATATGGATGCTTCGATTGCTGCTTATACACATTCAAGATGCAAATCTCTGATGATAACAAAACATGGACTGACATCTACGAAGTGACGAAAGACAAAGAGATGCAGAGATGTAAAGAGAAAACGTATAAGCTCGATAAATACTATTCTGCTAAGTACGTAAGACTGTACCAAGTCGAGTCAAGGCCAGGAGATCCTCTATGCATCGCGATCAATAGAATTGAATTATTCGGTGATGCTGTTGGTGAACCAGATGTTATTATACCACCTATGGTAGATGATGAAGATATCAGCATCATCGGACACATTGGAAGAACTTTCGATGAAAAAGTGAAAAATATGTGATTTTGTTAATTTGTGTTATTTATTAAATCCTGTATTTAATCATATACCCATACTTTCACGCTATGTTAATGATACCATTAATAATCATGTTGAATTAAAATTGAATGTTTTCGAATTGCAAATTAGTCTTCCATATTCTCAATCGATATATAATTTATCAACAACATACAAAATATATCAGCTCTATGAACACTATATTATAATAGCTTGACATTCTATAATAATGAAAATATTTCCTTTCATGAAAAAATATTGGTTTTATCCATTTTTGAATGAAACACATAAGTGAAAATCCATCAGAAATAATAACATGAGTCTTATTTCGATTATTCCATGTATTTTAATTGAACTTTCAAATTTATATGAAATTATTTAATATTGAATATGAAACATAAATGAATATGATATCCTTTTAGTCCTATAATTTGCTCATTTAAGTTTTCATTCATAAAAGCAACAATAAACTATTGTCATCAAAATTAACTAAATTTTGCACAATAAATAACCATGAAACACTTGATGAACATGTTTATCATATAAATGCATACATATTTCATAAGTTTTATGGCTATATCTTAATTATAGTGATGAGTTGCGGCGACATTTTTAAAAAGTTTAGAAATACTCTTTTCTAACGAGATTTATTCTAACCTCGTTAAGGCAATAACAAATTTAACGTCCATATACTTCATTTCGCTAATAAAATAGCTTCGACTGATTTATTGTCAGCAATGAACGCAAGAGAGCAAAGGTGTAAATAGCCATGGCCATTGAAAGTCTAAATACGAAATGACAGTGACAGTCAATCGAAGATGGCATTCTCCAAAAAATTTCTTCTGAAGTTTTGAAAGAATTTCCTTTATATCCGATTTCCATAGTCCAATAAAAAGCGTTTTACATTAAAGTTTTCCGTTTTATTTTTCTTGAGCGTAATTCATAAATATCGATCAAAAACACAAAATTTTGATAAATTTGAAGACTACTATATAAGTAGATGCTATATTTTTTATTGCAAAGAACATATGTAAAATTCTCTCAATTTTTTAAAGAAACAAAATTCACTTTTTCTCGCTAAATATTGTTATATTTATCTAATAAATCTCATTTCATTTCGATAGTTTACAAATACATTCAATAATTATTTTCGTGTTTTTCTTGGTAAATATTGTTACGATTATATAGCAGATTGAAAATCATTTTGCTTGAATTACAAATCCATTCAATGTGTTTTCATTTGTTTTTCTCGTTTTTTAGAAAATGTGCGAAATTGCAAACGAAACGGCGAGTTCTACTTCACAAGTCGTTTACTACAAAGCTACAACGAGCAGCGACAATACTTCAACAGGGCCAATACTTTATGTTGTAATTATTGGTATTGCTTTGATGATAATTGGAATCATCACAGCTGTTATCGCTTACATGTGCAAGAAGCATATCAAGTCGCAGCAGTCCGAATCTACTGATACAGACAAAAGATTGGAGCAATTTGCGTCTCCGATGCTCGAAGAATAAGAAACTGCACCTTTCATCAACTTTACTGTCCTAATAAAATGTTCATCAGTCTGCAATTTGTTTTTATTGTTTCATCAAAATATTTTATTAAAGCGAATATGATACTTTTGGAATATTAAATCAAGTGCTTACATCCTAAGCTTTCAACAGCTTAGATTACATATACATAAAAATAATATTTCATTTTCAAAATTAATATTATTAAAGAATTGAGACTTTTCTTTTATGAGAAATATCTCTATTCGATGCGTTTTTATTATCCATTAGGGAGTTGTTTTCATTATTGTATATTGTTGTAAATGAACTCGATAATCTCATGAATAGACACATTTTAACTATTGTAACATATTTTTATGAACTATTGTATGAGTTTTGTTTAGTTAATTGTTGCATATATCGATATTTGAAAAATTCATAAAAATATCATTGAAGTTCAATCTTTTCTTGATAACTTTAAAGACTTTCCCACAATTTTATTAATGAATGCATTATTTTTGGATCGATTTCATCTTTTCATTCCTCGTCTCAGATTTCATTAAAAAATATTACTAAAACATCAAAATAAATTCAAAAAGATCCACACATGACCAAGTCATTTGGTTTTTGGTGTTATAAGCTAGATATTAAAGAAAGAATTGTTTTCATGTTAATCATTGACTATCATGAGTTCTTGAGAAGATTCTTCCATTATATTCTGGTTTGTTGGCCTCAACATGCTTATATTATGATGTCCAAACTGAGAGTTCATTACACAGTTTTTCCACAGTTTGGACTAAAATTTATTTGAAAAATTTAATGACATCTTGCAGTTAATTGTTTATTTAAATATCATTGTTTGTACTTATTGAAGCATCCATTATAGATGAATCTAAAGGGCCAAACACATATTCTTCAAGTTCTTTATTAATAAAATAGATTTCTCTCAAATTATACATGGGACGGCAAATCTAGGTATACTCTCATTCAAAAATGATATTAAATGTTTGCTTCTTTCATTAAGGTGCAATTAAAATTTATTTGAAGCCGCATCACATTAATAATATCAATAGAGATATGTATTAGTTCAAATGTTAAGTATTAACATGAATGGATATTAAAAAATATGTGTCGATCGATTTGCTATATCCATCTCGCGGAAATTCTGATATAAAGTGGAGTAATGATCGCAGAAGTGTTATGTTGGCTCCCAATGCAGTCCATACCGCGTCACATTCAAACCAGAAGTATATCGGATCGAATTAATTGGTGTATCCGGTGGCTGAACAACAATCGGCTCTGATAATGGCGGTCACGGGGCATACTTTAGCGGTACAATTGGCTTCGCCCGTCCAGAGACATTCTTCTTTTACTTAGGCGAACATGGTGAAGTAAAAGGACCTCGAACATTCAATGGCGGAGGCCATGGAAGTGATTGCGTGGGGAATTATGGAGGCTCTGGAGGCTGCTCCACCGATATGCGAACTTCAGGATGTGAATGGGATGATTTCTCATCTCTTATGTCCCGCATCATGGTTGCAGCAGGTGGGCGCTTGGTTCCCAAATTCATAAATGACTTGTTCAAGGTCTTCATGACGGTGATATTAAGGGCGATGATGGAATATATGGGGATAACCCAAATGGCACTCCAAAAAGATACTCACAAATGCTGGAGGCGCAAATCAGACAGCACCAGGTATTGGTTCGATTTCTGGAGAGGCTCCACGAAGTAATAGTGAGAATGGCCAATTTGGAAAAGGAGGCTCTCCAAGTACTGCTTCATATGGTTATATTGGTTGTACTTTTGGATTTGGGTCTGGAGGAGGGTATTATGGAGGTGTTGCAGGATTGATTATTGCATATAGAGTGAGCACTGGAAGTGCAGCTTCTTCTTTCATTTCAGGATATCCTCAATGTGATCCTATTTCTTGTCAAACGACATCCGATGATATTATCCACACATGACAACCGAATCATTATTCAGGATACATATTCTATGACACATTTCTTATGAAAGGGAACAGTTCAACACGATTTGGAAATAGATTTGTGAAAATATTGCTGTTTTCTGAATTCATTGACTGTAGCATTTATCGAAAGAATCTTCGACTGAATTTATTAGTTTTAATATTCAACTCTGTATATTGCTCATAACCTATTCTGATCACTGCCAATATTAATCAATGCAAAAACAAAATGATGAAGATATAAATTGCATTGCAAAACTCGGGAACAAACCCTTTTTGAGAGACCTCATAGAAAAATTCTATGAGTTTCTCAAATTTTGACAGAATTTTTAATTTTTTACTGACATAGAGTTGATAAAAAATAGCTACGATCTTTTCAGCCGACCTGGGGCATGTACGATCGTTTCGTGAAAAAAATTTGAGGCGCTCCCGACTTTTGAAATCCAGTTTATTACTCGAACAAAAAATTGATATTTTCATTTCGAAAAAATTTTTGATGAGTGTTAATAATAAAAATCCAATTTAATTAAACTTTGGCACCTGCTTGAGATGATGTCTCTTGTGCTGCATCGATGCTGAAATATGAGTCATTGCCGGCACCTTTGACTTTCTTCTTCATGCAAATAAGAATTGTAGCGAGAAGGACGGTGATAATGATCAAGCAACCAACGACTCAGCCAAGAATGATTAAGATCTAAATCCACCTCGTTGTGTTCTGGTTCGGCCTCTCAGGTTTATGCCCATCAGCAATGTCGTAGTACTTAGAACTGCTCGCGAAGTAGTCGTATGTTGTGTTCTCTGGAAGGCTCAATTTCACGGTAAGAGAACTGGTTCCGCTCTCTGTTGCAATAACGAACGCATTTGCACTTTTGATGTTGTCTGGTGTGATGCTCTCTCCATTGTAGTTGTACGTGACATACCTGATGTCGCCTTCATTCTTGATCGATGTTGAAACAGAATAATTTCCTTCGGCGACAGAAAAGAAAACGCAAGCTTTCATATTTGGTTTCGCTGTGATATTTATTGCAGTAGAGTTCGGATCTGAAGCCCTGAATGTTCCTGGACATGACTGATAATAAATCTCCTGGCAGCGCTGTTGATATTTAGAGTAATCGAACACCTGAACTTTAAGCTGTGTTATATTTGGAGACTTGAACTTTAAGTATCCATCGGTGACATAATTAATCGCAAATCTGTGAGACACACCAAGCAAGTTGTGCCTGACCTCGCCAGTCATGTCACTCAATCCTTCGATATGCTGTGTCTCTCCGTGCTTTGGATGCAACAAAATTGTCGTGAATTGTTTGTATTTGTAGCATTTGACTTCTTTAGTGATATCGAGGACTTTTTGATCGATATTTCCAACTGAGCAATTCCTAGCTCTCCATATCTCTTCATCTTGTGCGTGATCTGATGTTTCATCATCATGATGGTGATCATCTTGATCATCTTTTTCGTAATCGTCATCATCAATGATTTCGACCTCCTTAGGCTCTGTGCTGTTCGCTATCAAAGCTTTATCAGCTGAAACGTGATAAAAACCAGTGGCATATTTAATTCCATCTTCAATTTGGCTTTGTGGCTTGAAATTAGTAATGGAAACTGCTGTATTCGAGCTTTTACTGCCTATTTTCATGGAAATAATGAACGAACTTATTGTGAGAGAAAGATTTGCAGAAATACTCGTAAATTGTGTGGAATTGAAGTCTAAATACGCGAAATTATTACCTTCTGTTATCTGACCAACAATGATATCATACTGTCTGTTGACAGTCGACGAAATTAACAAACATGAAGTTTCTCTATTCTTTGGCTGCAGTTTTCCGCTGCCATACGAAACAGAAACATTGCTGTCGACTAAGGCATCAACGTATTGGCACGAATTCTTTTTAACTGCGAAGACAGTGTAAAATAATCTAATGACAGAGCGAGATATTGGTTTTATTTGCAAACTTTTGATATTCTTGTATACTGCTGCAGGATGTTATCGTCGTCGATCTCAAAATTCTTCGGGTTGTGAATAACAAAATAAATATCATTTTCATCTGTGAATAATGGAGGCTTTTTTGTAGTGTAATCGCTGAGAGAGATGTCCTGTTTTCCATCACCGATAGCAAAAGAGACTGTTGATGATGAAACAAACGCAATAGTCGCGAAAAACTTTTTTTGATTCTATTGTTTTATACAATAATTTTTATCGATTTATTGTCATCCATATATATTGCTTGTTCGCATGTTTTGATTTTTGAATTAGTTCTTATTTTTTCTCGTTATCTGATTGAGTTTGTTGAAATGTTATTGTACAAATATATTATATATAATATTTACAATATTTTCCAAGCAAAATCGAATCGGTTCTATGGAAAATCAAATTTCTGAAAAATGATTATTGTTATTAACAAATAATCTAAAGCTGTCAAATCTGCCCAAAAAGTGACAAAATGCGCAATATTGTTGCGAAAAACTCTGAGTTTTATCGAATGGCATGTTAACAGACAAAAAGGAGTAGGGTGTTAAAGTGTTCTCACTGCAATCATCCCGCACCATTTCACCATCATTTCAATATCATCAGTAATATTTTCCTTCAAATGCGACTAAATCCATTCTTACATGGGATCTATTAGGTGATTAGAGTCATGTGACGCATAATTCTTTCTTTTTACAGTAGAAAATTATCGAAATTTATTATCACTTTATTTTTACTTTAAAGGCTTACAATTTTTTAAAGCTGCTTATATCATATTAGCTTTGGCCGTATTTGAAACGTCATCTTACTATGTGTTTGAATATGTTATTAAATTATTTGTGGAAAAATTGGTATGCGCAAACATTTTGGTGTGTTGACTATATCAGACTTTCATCAGAAAAGGGGTTCCAATGTTTTCATTTCGATGAAACCAAATTTTTAAAATATGAATTTCAAATTTTGAATATTTTCAATGCTTTTTGCTATAAAAGACACTTGCGCAAATTCTTTAGGCTATTAGAATCATAATCGCACCCTTTAAAATTCGTCGAAATCGCTTTGCACAATCATAGAAAATTGTATAGTTTACTATCTCAAATTGAATGGTGCGCAATAAAAGTGGCATCCCTTTTGGTCAAACCTGATATCAGCAGAGATTTTGCTGTATTTATAAAGGTTTACTAATATCCATCATATCTTACTAATAAACCATGAGATTTTACAAAAAATTTTTGTGAAAAACATCAAAAAATGAGTGAATTTTTACTCTGTTTAAGGTTTCTCTAGACGGTTTTTGCACATTCACTAAATTTGCGCAAAGTATTCAATATTGCGCAGATTTGACAGGTATAGAATAATCGCTATTTTTAGTGTTAACTTACTTGCATTCATCTTTGTTATCGCTTTGATCATCAGAGATTTCAGAGAGGTTCTTCTTGCGAATGATGATGGAGATGACAGAGGCGATGACAATGACGACGAGACAGCCGAGGACACAACCGACGATGATGTATATCTTTGTTTTGTCACTGCTTATGTTCGAAGATGATGGAATTCCGATCTTGAGACTCTTCGTTGAACCGAAGTTGTCGTTGATCGTGATCATCTCTTCATAGATCGGAGACTGAGAATTAACCTCAAGAGAGATGACTTCTTCGTCGCTCGAGTGGTTGACAATCCTGATGATGAATGGCTCGAGGACAACGTCTGATTGCTCTTCTGTTTCAATGACACTATCTGTGTTCAGCCTTTTGATTTTGTTTTTAGAGTTGCTTTTGTACTGGCCGTACGATGAGCCTTCCATAAAGTACTTAGTGATGCTGAGTTTATCGTTCGTGTTTTTGAGCTCAGAGAGAAAACCGCTGCTGAACTGAGCGACTTGGACAATGAGGCTCTGGTCCTTCTTCATAACGTATATTGAGTTTGATGTTTTCGTGTTTCCGATATAGATTGTTCCGCTGCCGATGAATGAAAGAGTGTCGTCACTCGATGTATTTCATGTCGAAGACGAATGTCTTCAAGTTGCCGTTTCCGGTGAGCTCGATGTATCCTCAGCCAACGAAGCTGACTGACATAACACCGTTGCTGATGATTTCGCTCTTTGTGGAACCGCTGAACGCGAATCCGCCGATGTCACTGTTCCCTGTCGGCTGGAAGACAGGATGATATCCTTCTAGGACTTACCACAGAGATGGCGTCCTCCGAAGCTTGAGCATCTTCCTTCCGACTTCAAGATACGTGAGCTTTCAGACTCTGTAACTGAATCTTTGTTCTGAACCTCTGGGACGTCTTCGAGCTCTGGCTCGAAATCAAGAACGTATGTTGGAGCAAGAGTCAACAAAAATATCATTATGACTAAAGATAAATTCCTTGACACCTGACCCACTATATTATTAAACAAGAAAATATATGGAAATTGGATCTGATTTCTTGCGATTTTTCCCTCCTCTGTACAATGGAGCCTGCACAATAGCTGTGTTTTTCTTCTACTGAAAGATAATTACTCTTTTATCAAACTTCGAGATTGAGGCGTCGCGAGAATGAAAGATGTCATGTACAACATATATTGGATGATTGGATTGTTCGGTTTGTACGCTATCACAAAATTCTTCAACAAGTATATGTGGGAGCTTCTCTCCATCAAAGCGACGAGTTCTCTGAAGCGAACACTGTTTTCTAGCATGATTAAGTCATATGTCACATTCTTCGACAACAACTCAAACGGAAGCCTTTTGACTATCTTCAACGAGGACGCAGAGGAGATCAGGAAGTCAGTCGAATCGAAGTTAGCCCAGTTCGACGGCATCGCACAGTTCATCGCAGGCACCATTTTCGCGTTTGTCTACAGCTGGAGGCTCGCTCTTGTCGGCATTGCTGTCATCCCGCTTGTGATGATCATCGTCAGCTTCATGACGCCATGTTTGATCAAATCCGGCGGAATGCAGTTCATGGCGTTGTCCAAAGGGATGACATTCTCCGTTGAGCGAATCTCTAACATCAGGACAGTCCGGTCATTCAACAGGGAGAGGGATGAAGTCAACGCATTCAGAGAACTTCAGACCGTTGCGTGCACGTTCGATAAGAAGGTCAACTTCCTTGGACAAATGATGTTCTTCATCATCATGACATTCATTCAGACGATCCTTGTTGTCATCTTCTTCTACGGAACTCATTTGATTGACGACTCTAAGAGGAGTGATGGAAGCTATGGATTCACCGTCGGCGACTTGTTCGCAGTCTGGGGCTTCTTGTTCTGCGGCATCTTCGGCCTCATCTCTCATTCCAAAATATGATGCAGAGCGAAGTCAAGGCGATCATGGCGATAATGCGCTTCATCAAGCTTTCGAGTTACCAGTCATCGATTCCATTCGACGAAGGCGATATCGAATTCAAGGATGTCACATTCTGTTATCCGACAAGACAAGGCGACGTCCTGAAGAAGGTCTCTTTCAAGATTCCTAAAGTGAAGACATGTGCATTCGTCGGAAAGTCTGGTTCAGGAAAGACGACGTGCACGCAGCTGCTCGAGCGATACTACGATGTCAGCGAAGGCGAAATCCTCATTGACGGCAAAAACATCAAAGACATCAAACACCGATGGATTCATCAGAACATCGGAATCGTCCCACAAGACGCGTCATTGTTTGCGAAGACAATCTCAGAGAACATCACATACGGAACTAACAAAGATATCACAAAGAGCAAAATCGATAGTGCAGCCGATCTTGCGAACATATCTAAGTTCATCAACACTAAGCTCGAACAGAAGTATGAAACGCTTGTTGGCGAGAAAGGTGTTCAGCTTTCAAGTGGACAGAAGTAGCGCCTTGTTATTTCTCGCACGATCATGAAAGACCATAAGATATTCATCTTCGACGAGGCCACATCTTTCCTCGATGTCAAATCAGAGTGCAAGAACCAGGACTCACTCGAGAAAGTCCAGCAAGGTAAGACATCTATCATTGTCGCTCACCGGCTTTCAACGATCAAGAAAGCAGACTTGATCTATATCTTCTCCAACGGCAATATTGTTGAGAGCGGCACACACGAAGAACTTCTCTCGAAGCAAGGTGCATATTACAGACTTGTCTACAGGCCACTCGAGACTAAATCGAACGAGGAAGATAGCAAAAGTGCATAGAATAGAATAAAATAAAATATGACTTTAAATGCTTACTGAAACGAAAGCACGACTAAACAATATATCTAATAAATGCATAAGAATTCTATAATCCATCAATATATCAGTGTTACTGTGGCAATTCACTTTTATTGTATAATCCAACAAAAAACATTGATTTATTAAATATTCATGCAAATCATTTGTGAAAACGATAGATTTTGTTTCTGTTATTGAAACAGTTCCATAAGTACAATATATACTTGGCGTGGTAGGTCCAGAATATGTTCAAATTATGTAAGCGCTAATAATATTATCAAAGTAGCTACAAAATTTAATATAAACAGTTGCGTCAGTGGAATCAGAATTATGGATGCAAGAGTCCTTTGTCGTTGTGCAGTCACAGTTTGAGAACAAAAAAAAAAAACGAAACTGATGCATTATTAATAATCAAATTCATTTCATAAAAAACTCTATTTTTGTTTTCATTTTGTGAAATGCTCGAATAATGTATTTCTTTGACTAGAAGCAGAAGAAAGATTGTTTTTAACAATAGATGAATGATTAATTTGATTATGGAATATAGCAAAATATTCCTGAATAAGTCTCGTTTGGAAGGCTTTATTGGTAAGAACATAGTCTATTTAGAACGCATTGACCTTCTACTCCAAAATATTTACTCCCGCCATTACTTTTAGAATTTGAAATATTTTTGAAAGTAGAATCTTCTATTAATGCACATGTACTATTTGCGGACAAATATATACTTATTGGTGTATAAATTATTGAAGAAAATGAACAAAATGCGAGATAATAATTTCATTGGTAATTTATTTTGATGCAAAGATTTAATTAGTAAATATAATTGGAAATTTTGTTGAAAAAAGATTATAATATGAAAGAAGAAAATAATTATTAAATTTTAGATAAAAATTGCATTTGAAATCATTAGTAGAGTATAAATAGAAAATCTAGTATATATTTTTATTGTTCCCTCACATTTACAGGCTATATTTTGTGGATTATGTGTCGGATAATATCGAATATCATTTGTAAATACACTTATTCGTTGGTCTGTTATTGTTGCAGTTCCATATGTTACAACATTCTCAATATAACAATTTACAGCTAAAATATAGCTGGCTGCACTATTCCAAAATGTTCGAGAATTAAAATTTTGAGCAAAAGAACAGTCATAAACTTCTATGCTTGGCTGATATGTTCCAATCAAATGCTGCGAGGTTATGTTATTATATAGAAAATTGCAAAACTTAATGTACACAACAGTTTGAGTTGTTGATGAATAATGACTACAGCCATCTTTACCCTCACTGCATGAACAGTTCATGAAGGCACAATAATAAACAGATGCATTTAAATTAATCATATTAAATTCATAAAATATTCGATTCTGATTTGCATTATTAGTTATATTTGTATTTGAAATTTGTGGAGAGCTATTTTGTAAATAAATATTCTTTTGGGCTGAACTTGGTGAGAGATCATTTTTTGATATCGATGATGCAATAATTTTATTATGATTTCCTGAGGAAGAAGATGTAACAATATAACAGAATATACCGGAGTAACTGCTTTCTGGAAGGTTGGATTGATAAGAAGAGACTCTATTCTGAATGCATTGACCTTCCAAACCAAAATAAATACTTCCTCCATTACTTCCTGAATTTGAGTTATTTATAAACATGCAATCTTCAATCAACAAGTATGTTGTGCTTATTGCGGAAGAAAATGATGCAGCTGTAAGGGTAAGATTGGAAAATGAGCAATATGTAATAGAATATTTTGATTGTGATGGATTAAAGCATATTCTTTGATTCTGATATGAATAACTCTCTGATAATGGAATATCATCATAAAATTCATCCCAGGAGGATTGAATTTGAATATCTTTCAAAAAGCTTCATAACCGCATTAAAAGAAATATATAACCTTATTTCAATCCGATTCCTTTGACGACTGTAAGACAATTGATCATCCACAAAATAATTCGGAAAAGTTCTGGCAATTAATTCACGAAGAAAATATTCATTACTCTGGACAACAAATTTGATGTTTTATGGATGTTCTATTCATACTTTGGAAGAGATTTATAATCTTTAATGGGAATTCAAATTTCATTACTTACCCAATTTTTTTAAGTATCTATGATATGTCTTTGGTAATGCCATACAGGCCATAAAGGATACATTATCCTTTATCGATGTAATCGATTCAGTATCACAATTTATTTGCATTTGCCACATTTTATTGTTTTTTCATATTCTATTTCTTATCCATTGTCAAAATATTAGAAACTTCATGTATGTTTTGTTATTTGTCATCAAATTCATGTTCAGTATATGTCATCAATCAAAATCAACAATCTGAGTTTTTGATGAATTAAATATATATTCATTGCTTTGATAGTATTTGCACCATGAGTAGTAAGTGTTCAATGCGCACTGATACATTTTGAGGAAATCCAAACATTCCAATAACTGTTGCTCAATTTGAGAATAAAATTGTGAAATTTACGTGACAAAAATTATTGACGATCGTTATTTACGTGTCATTATTTATTCAATTCTTTACACTATTTTATGAACACTCATCGAAGAGGAAGAAACATAAAGATGAGGTCACCGAGAAAGAAGATAAATCAATACATCTACACAGAAAAGAACGTTACAAACATCAAAGAAGTCGTTCTGTCGGTTATCAACGGAATTGATATTGATTCAATTGAACCAACGCTATTTCCTTACCTCGTTGGTCCTCTAAACGATGCTACAATACGAATGCACCGATGTAAGAACTTTAGTGCAGTTAAACAAATCGATAGCGCACTCAAATACATTGAATCTTACGAAAATAATCATAACAACAATAGTACGGATGAAACGCATCGCCCCGATTACTCCTTCATCTACTATTCCAATCCACACCTTCAACCTGTTTTGGAGCGCCTTCTTGACGGCGAAGAACCTCCACCAATGTCACCACGTGACAAAAATGATGTAGTTCGAAAGCTTTCGTTCCTCGTCAGTTCATCTCCCAACAATGAGATATCGAAGCTAACAAAGAACGCGTTAACGAAAATCGGAAGTTATCTGAAAGATGTCGATCGATCATTTTATGTCGACGACCTTCATTATATAACTAAAGAATCATTAATCGAACAAGTCCAAGAATCAATCAAAAGGTCTCTTATGAAGAACGAGAATGAAGAATCAGCATCATTAGAAAAGCTTGATCGAGATTTGCAGTCACAGTTAAACCTTGTTCAACGAATTCATGAATTATTCCCTCCAAAATATACTCAAACTTATTCCTCTGATATTTCGACTCTAAAAAGGAAGCAAAGATTATACAATAGCACGAACCAGACATCGAAGGCTCTTCACGTTCAAAACCAAATCGAAGAGCTTAAAACTAGGGAATATGAAGAATACAAAAACAAAACAGAATCAGATTTAAATAAACGCATCAACCAAATATATACAAAATATGAAGAAAAGAAATCAATGAAGCGTCGGTACTATCGAATAAGAGCATTAAAAATCAAGGCTCAAGGCAAGGAAGAAATCGAGCGAATTGAGAGAACAGGGTGTCCAAGCTACCAGAGAATAAATATGGTCTTGCCCAGGCTCAGAACAGATTATTAGAATTACCATGTTTTAATTTGTGCTAATTTTATATTATAAATCTACCATGTTTTTTGTTATTTGATATTACATTGTTATTTAGGAAACAAATCAATAACCAAACTATTCAATTCATAAAAGACAAATCAACAGATTTTGAAGTGTAAACTTTATAAAACTGTTGTATGCGTATCCAGTGAGCTTTTTGATGTTGAGAAACAAAAAAAATTTCTATCATATGATTATTTTCAATTCAAAACTTATCGCTTTAAAAATGCATGCTTTTGTGGTCAATTATTTCAACCAATCGATCAAACCGCTTTTATACACTATTCAATTATTCATGCTTAATCTCCGATATCGATGACGATATTGCTTTCCAAAATCTGGCAATAGTTATCCTTCGCTTAAATTTAACGTTTATATCATTTAATGGATCGACATATATGTTTGGGGTAACCCCTTACCTTATTTTCAAATTTAAAATAGATTTTCTATTTTCAATATGTTTCGTGATAATATAGTTCCCAATGTCTTGTACGTATTATATTATCTTCAATGATTGGTCACAAAAATATTTTTCAAGAATTTGGAACATTTAGTTTTTAGAAAATGTGACAAAAATCAATACCTCATAAAAAAATTGAGTATATTAAAGAGATTTGTTTATCAGGGCTTCTAATTTCCTGTGGAGTTGTGCCCAGCCCAAAATATTGTGATCAATAGTTAAATTGAAGGCATGTTAATGCTGAGAGCGTAATTTTCGATGGTGGGCTTGATTTAAATAGAGACCTTCTTCAGGACGTCGCCTTGTCTTGTCGGATAACGGAATGTGACATCCTTGAATTCGATATCGCCTTCGTCAAATGGAATCGATGACTGGTAACTCGAAAGCTTGATGAAGCGCATTATCGTCATGATCGCCTTGACTTCGCTCTGCATCATAATAAAAGTCAAAATAATTATATATTGTTCGCTTAATAATGCAAAATTCAGATTTAAAAAAACACTATTAACTTCAATATAGTCATGATTATGAATTTCTAACTGATTCAATACATAGGTATATCTAGTAGTTAAAAGAATTTTTATGTGCGTTTAGCTGTTACACAATAAGACATAAAGATAATCTGAACTTTTTTTATCCGATGGATAACCTTAAAGAGTGAGAAGGTCTTTTCTAAAAATCATTTTTCTATAAAGATGCCAGCCGACAATGGTTCACAAGTTCAAAGCTCAGATGATGTTAGACAGCCGATTCAGACACGTTTCGTTATGTTCAAGTGCTTGAGTCTTTTTAGGAACAAAATCATTCTCTTTTAAGCATATTTCTTCTCTTTAGTCAACTGAGCGATTTTAGTCATCATTATGATGGTGATGGGCAACATGGTCTCATCTTTCAGTGTGGACGCATCAAAATCTGCAACGAAATCGATGACACCGATTATCTTGAGAATGCTTTATCTGGACATCGCGCAAGCAGTCGTTCTTTTCATAATGATGGCTTGCAAATCGTACATTACACCAACGTTCACAGTCGACATCAGGCAGGCGCTGTTCAAGTCTCTGATGGAACAGCCGATCGAGTACTTCGATATGATGTCGTCTGGCGTTCTCATCAGCAGGTTCTCAGAGGAGGTCGCTGTCGTCCGCGATGCCTACGTCTAGAAGAACTGCTAAATGATCCAGGGTGTTGTCACATCTCTTATTGTGATAATCATGGCGTTTGTCAGACTCCCTTTAGTTTCTCTCAGTTATTTAATTGCGATTCCGCTCATTGCCATCATATTCATCGTCAGCTAGAGGTACATCGACAGCATTTGGAAGAACAACAACAACCACATGACTTCCATTGCATCGAAGACTGAAGAAGTCATCTCTCAGTTCAGGACGATCAAAGCTTTCTGCCAGATGATGGAGATAGACGAGTACGAGAAATCTATGGACGTTGTCGACCACATCTTCAAGAAGACGGCAGTGTTTCACGGTCTCAAGGAGTCTTTCACAAGCATCATTGCGAATGGTCTCACAGTGATTGTTGTCTACTTCATCACATAGCTGATGATGGTCAAGAAGGACAAGAACGTCAAGTCGTGCCCCTCTATGTCTATGATGATGTACATCATGTTCGGCACTATGGGCTTCTCCCAGGTCCTCACATCATTCGACAGCTACAAGAAGGCGAATGCATCAGGCGTCAAGCTTCTTAGCGTCATCAACAGGAAGGCCGAAGTCGACCAATACGAAGGCAATGAAGCGAAAGACATCAAAGGAAAGATCGAGTTCGTCGACGTCAGCTTCAAGTATTCCACGAGAGAAGAGTATGCTGTCAAGAACCTCTCATTCACCATCAACTCAGGAGAGACAGTTGCGCTGGTTGGCGAATCCGGTTGCGGCAAGACAACGACACTTAGTCTCCTTCAGCGATTCTACGAAGTCACAGAAGGAAAGATTCTCATTGACGGGGCAGACATCAAAGATATTTCTCCAGCGAGCCTTTGATATCAGATTTCTTGTGTTCTTCAAACACAGATTTTGTTCTTAATGTCAACTTCAGACAACATAAAGTATGGAAAGCCTTCAGCTTCTGACGAAGAAGTTCAGAAAACAGCCGAAATAGGGAATGCGAATGATTTCATCAACGAGATGGAGAACAAATACAATCAAGAAGTTCAGCAGACATCATTATCAGGCGGCCAGAAGCAGCGAATCTGCATCTCGCACCGCGTCCTCTGCAACACTCCAATTCTTCTTTTGGACGAAGCGACAGCATCTCTCGACACTGAATCTGAGCAGCTTGTCCAAGAGTCCCTCGATAAAATTCGCAAAGGAAAGACAGCAATCATCGTTGCACACAGACTCGCAACAGTTAAGAACGCAGACAGAATCCTCGTTTTCGAAAATGGCCAAATTGCAGAATAGGGCAATCATGAAGAACTCCTTTCGAAAGGAGGAATATACGCCAACCTTGTTAAATATCAACTCCAATAAAATATAGACTTGTTATATTAAAAGAAAACAAAACAAAAATTTATAAATTATTACTTGAGGAATGGACAGATATCTTCAATAAGTTCATTGCCTCCAATAGATTCAGTTGATCCGATAATAAATTGGACTTTATCTTCGAATTTTGTATGTTTGAGTTCCTTCAAATAAGCGATTTCTGTGAATGTTACACCTCCAGTAAAGAACACTAAGATTCTGTTCCTTTCATCTGGCTCTATTGTAGGCTGTTGACCGCTAACACTGAGTTTGATTGGCGGGATCACATCTGTAAACAAACTTTGAATATCAGCAACAGTGTTGTTTGCAACTAGTTCTGCAATTCCAACCGCAATTGGTTTATAACCGGATGTTGCAATACTCAAATCTGTGTCTAGTTCTTGTGAAAACAAGTTTAACTTGCTGACAATCGATTCAAAGTCCCAACCAAATGTTTCAGATGAGATAAGTTTCAGTAGTTCGAGATTCAACAAACCTTCGAGAGCTTTACTTCCATATTCAGCTAAAACCTCTTTCTGGATCGAGCTGAATGATTTAGTGAGTCCTTTCCTGTATCCAAATAGAGATGTAATGCACAAGAATCTTAAAGCGGTTCTCCAATCTCCATAAATTGAAACCAAACGCTCAGCAAATAGCAAAGCATCACCTGAATGTTTGAACAATTGATAGAAGGTTTCACATGTCTTTTTAAGAACATTGTGATCGACTTCAACAAGTAATCTGTTGAATATATCATTGTTTCGCTTGAAATAGTCTGATTTGTCGTTCAAACTTGAAGATTCTCCAATTCTTTCTTGATTCTTCAAATTCGAAATATATTCTAATCCATCGAACAATGATTTGTGGTGATACTCTTTGTAGACAGTGTCGTTATCATTCAATGGAAAAACCATGTTATCTGTCGTCTTTTGCAACAATCCGTATCTAAAATCGAAATAATCATAATATAATTGATCTACAGGCTGAGCCAATGATAATGGAGTTATTAAATCAGCCAATCTATCGAATATAATAAGAGAAGAGATGGAATTTGATGTAGATTTTTGTGCTTCGAGCTGATCTAACATTCCAGACATCAATCTTTGAACTTTTTCTGAATTTTCGCCAATTGACACGATATGAGGAATTCTACCGTAAATGTACTGAATTTTTGCTAAAGCACGAGCAGAATTGTAAATTTCATTCGATTCATGCAATAAAAAGAGCTTTTTGAACGAATTTGTTGAAGGCATTAAGAAGAAATCATCTTCTACACTAATAAAGTCCGCAGGAAGTTCGCCAACAAACACTTCCATTGTGTGATATTGCGATGGCTGAGAAACGATTTGAAGATTGTGTTTTTCCATTACATTTCTGTCATTTTCGGTGAATTTTGGAATAACCAATAATGCTTTTCTTAAATTAGAACAATTCTGTAACTTTGCAGAAATCAAATCTATGTTTTCTGGGTCAGAATTCGATATTGCAATCAATGTATATGGATTATCGGGGTTGGAAATCGTCGCCAATGGTTTATATATTATCTTTTTCTCGTTATTGAATAATTGTTGAATGAAAAATTTGAGTTTTGGAGGCGATGTTACATAGATATCTGGGTTTGATGATTGAATCAACTTATTTTCGAATGTCTTAAAAATTTCTATTGCAGCGCCTCTAAAAGAATCGAGATCAAGATAACTCGACATAAAAATAAATGATTCTCTTTTCAAACTCATTATTTAGATTTTCCCCAAAGAACATAATCTATATACAGACTTATGATGAAATATTCTGATTTTACGGGTGCGAAAGCGCGAAAATTGGTGTTATATTAGCTTATGATTATTTTCCCTTCAAAAACGATAGGTTTTGAATTGAAAATAATCGTATGTTCATATATTTTTTTGAGAATTTTTAATCTTAACTCATTATTCAAGGTGGAATCAATGCTATTCATATATTTACTATTTGCACAATTACAATTGCTTGGTGTCCAAAAAAAAATATTTTCAGGAAAAAAAATATATATCCATATAAATGTTGATCTATGCAAGTTCATTTTGAAAACAATCAAGAATAAAATGGACTCTATATACTGCTGTCGACTCCAATATTAGAGACAACAAAATCGGCGGTAATATCTTCCAAATTCTCACAACTCTCGAAATGCTTCTCTATCATCACATCAAAGATTACAAAGCTTGCATTTCATTGATTACATGAGACATAGAAAGATCCGAGCTTCTTTACAGACACCAATTGATGATCTTAAAACTCTCTGTTTGAAGAACAAGATGAGAGGAAAGGACCTCAAACAAATGATTTACCTGTCACGATGACGACTTATGCTGGAACAACATTTACTCGCAATTTTGCAAGCACGGGAGGCTTTGATATTTCATTCTTGGACAAATATTTCGAAAAGCATCTTAATGATGAAGATATCGATGACAAGTTAATGGTTGAAGAATCTAAGTTTGATATGGATCGGGACCAAATGGAATCTGCATTCGAGACTCAACAAATGGAGATCCAAATAGATGACAGTGAGTTGAGCTCTCTAATATTTGGCGAGGAAGACAAAGATTAAAACATGTCTATTAAAGATGGAAGAAAAGAGTCGGTTGAGCAGTATTCTATTTGACAAATATGTTGATCCTGCCCCAATTCCTCTTCTTCCAGACTATCCGAGCTTGGATACTACTGAGTTTAATGTATTCTATGAAAAATAACCCTAGGTCTTCATATAAATAAGGAAAAAGGTATATATTTGACCCTCTTTTATTGAGAATGAAACTAAAGTTGCTCCAAATTTGAATAAAAATACCATTTTTTGCAATTTTAATTATATTGCATAGCATAATCTCTTAATTAAAAGAAAATGTTTAGTGCATATTTTACTAAATTAAACATCAGAAAGTACTTTTGTAGATTATGTATATTGTGTACATAGGTGATACAAGAATATAATGAGTTTTCCAAAAAAATCGTCAAAATTTTCATTTAAAAAAGAGTAAAATTTAGACGAAAAAAAAGTAATCCCACTCCGAAAAAGTGCCTATTAGCATAAAATAAATAGAGATTTATAATCAGCATACTGTGTAGATGCCAAATATATCATAAAAATTTATAACCTTACTGTAAAGTTCAGAAAAATCACAAACGTGACAGAAAATGATCGCAATTTTTCTACTGCATATATTATGCTAAGTTCAAATTTTACTGAAAAAGCCCAAAATAATTCTGAAGATAAACGATATAAAACCTCCTTTTTTGGCTTTTTAAATGAAGCTTTGTTTTAGCCTTCATAGGAATCAAGTTCCAGGAAATTTTAAATAATTGGGAAGATTTAACATTAACTACCCTCTAGAAAAAACATGTTTAATCCCCGTGTTATCCCAGACCATTTAAGGTTATTATATGTTTTTCCAGAAAGTTTAGTTCCCACAGCGCGCAAAACTTCAAATTTTCTAGCAAGGTTCGAGAGGCTCATTATAGAAGCCCTATAGATGAGATGTAACTACTAACAAAGCAAAAATAAATCATCCTACGTGAATATGCAAATTTCTCAATTAAAAACGTCGATTTGTTGCTTTTATTAGATGAAAATACTTATTCCAGCTACTTTAATATTGTTTTATACAACTTTTACTACTTAATTAGCTTTATTTGACTAAATATTTAAACTTTCACATAAATACAGAATTTCTTCAACAATGCAAGTACTATATTAGAATTTGCATCTTAATAACAGAAATAAATAGAAATCTGGTAAATACTTATTAAAATAGCGAAATCGAAATCGTATTTTGATCAATTTTAGGAGTTTATGAGTAGTTATAGGAATAAAATGCCTGTATGTAGCCTGTATGCTTTGTAGGAGTTAACAAATTACGTCTTATCACACTAATTGCGAAGATATTATTTTTATTTCGAAAAAGAAGGGACATATGTTATAATCAATGCAAAAACCAACATCTAGGCCATGAATGCAGCAATACCTCTATTCTCGTTTATGGTAAGAGGCGTTAGTTAGAGTTGACCTACTTCTAAAAAAAATCTCAAACTTTTACACTTTTTAAGCCCCTTTTGATCCAAATGAAATATATTTTTAACAAATTGAATGCTCAATTCCAAAAGTCAAATATTTCGTAAAAGTTTTTTGTTTGATCAAATTAAGCATTTAGTTGATATTCACTCAATAGCGCCTTTCGCTTTTAAACATTCAAAAATTTCAAGAGAGTTCGATTCAATTGCTATTGATAGTATGGATTTGTAGGGAAAAATTTTCCTTCTACGGTGTAGTCCCGCGACCTTCATAACTTTTTATCTGATCAATATTTTTTCGATTTGAAAGTACTTTCATGTACATATTGATAGTTGTCCATCCAGTGGTATAAGTGGCACAGTCCATATATCTATCAAATCATTGATTGCATTTCAAATCGTCCAAAAATATACGATTTCCAGCATAAATGTATGCACTAATATGCAGCGCTGAGGAAAGATGGTGTCTCAGCGCATAATTTTTTTTTCATTGCCAAATCTAAGATTCTAAAATTTTACATTATTACAGCTGCAAATCCAAATCCCATCAAATTCAATAACTTTAATGTGTATAATCGCCCTCAAATCAATTAATGAATTAGTTGCATTTTTAATTTTAAGCGTATAAGAGGCATTTGAATCGATAATACACATAAAAATATCATATGCTGCATAGTAGCGCATACATTTATGCTGGAAATCGTATATTTTTGGACGATTTGAAATGCAATCAATGATTTGATAGATATATGGACTGTGCCACTTATACCACTGGATGGACAACTATCAATATGTACATGAAAGTACTTTCAAATCGAAAAAATATTGATCAGATAAAAAGTTATGAAGGTCGCGGGACTACACCGCAGAAGGAAAAATACTGCCGGATTTGTATTATAAAGATTGTCATATGTGAATAATTTATTTCATATCATAATGATGATAAGATGTGATTGACTGATTTCATATCATAACGATGATAAAAAGTGAATGATTATTGCTGTGTCTAAATCTTCATCTGATATTTCATGACCGTCATTATATAATGACATGATAATTCTTTTGTTACCTCCTTCTATTGCATGGATAAATGTTCCATCTGCAATTGTGCTTCCAATCAATTTGAGATATTCAAAACATTGTTCTGATCCATATTTTCATGCTGCATCAATGATAACTTATCATCACTCTTTTGATTAACATCAAAGGATCCTCCATTTGCCTCATTCTGGAGATCTTAGAGTTTGTCCCATGCAACTGAGTGGAAAGCTGTTCCAAGTGGATAAATGTTAACGAAAATCAGATGCTTTTCTTTCAGAATGAATTTTGAATTTAAAACCTAAATTGTTGAGGGTAATCTTGAGGTCTTCATTCCTAGGTGTATAATCAAAGTTTTGACGTTCATGAACCATATTGAAAAGATTTGAAAGTTCAAAAATGAATTTTGGACATATAAATGAAGCGCAGTCAATGAGAAATGCAATTATTACTGGATTGGCGGTAATTTTTTCAGTTTGTCACATAATTTGGAGAAGATTTGTTGAATTTGTTCCTTTTCCAGCTGATATTGTGTTAGAGATCGCACCACATCAATGGGAACTCTAAATCACTCTGGGATTTCTACTTCTCCAACTTTTTGAACAGTAAGTCAGCGAAAGAAGTCATTTTTTAGTGAACTGCCACTTTTACGATACCTTCCATTGTAGGATGCAATTTTTTGATTTCGTCATATTCTTCTTTAATAACTATTGCATCATCGATTTCAAAAAATCGACGGTTAGAAAAAAATTATCTAACGACCAAAAATAAAAGCTTTTCCAACATACGATTATTTTTCATTCAAAAATTTGAATTAAAAACGATTATTATTAAACTAAAATTTTACTAAAAAGGCAAATCTCAAAGAGATTCGCAGGAAACAGCGTAGCAGCATCGATACTGATGATGGAGGACGTTTTTTGGCGAAAAGGTTAATTATTAGATAAATGAAATTCGGAAAAAAGAAGATAGGAGTTTTAAAACCTAAAGGTTCTACTGGAAATCGTAGGTCAGAGTCATTTTCGGCTTAGATCTGTGGATTCAAACATTAGTTATCTCCAAGGAAGGTGATCTTTTCCTCCATTAGCTGATTAGATTTGTGACCTATGAATAAGGTAAATACAATTTTATGTGCTATTTCAGCACATTTTTGTCAGAATCTAAGCTGAATTTGACACTTCGTTATATTGAATTTAATATTAAATTTTTTATATACTAATCCAGTTCTCAATACGTGGCATATTTCAATGCTACATTTGGGTCATTATGATATGTGTGCTGAGTTAAAGTTTTGTAGATGCGATTTCGCCTTAAAGTCGGTATTTTATATTCATGAATATTTAGTAATTGATCAAATTGATATTACAGATAAGTATTCATTAGTAAAGGATTTGTTATGGATAGCAGCATATAACCATGTAAGTTGTATCAAGGTAAGCATGTATTTCGGTGTTTTGACTGCATTGAAAATTTCGATATTTTATACACCATGATTAATAATTCCTTTTTCCACGACCTCCATTCATAAATTACAAGGGTGGGATAGGAATTCACAAATATAAATTTGTACAAAAAAATCATCATAATGTTTGTGATTAACTTATGAGGAACATGAATGTGAACGAAATGATTGTGTTTTTAATATTTTCTTTATTCATAGTGCCATTTGAACGATTCCAATTAATATGCATTATTTTATTATTAGAAATAAGATTGAAAAGAAGTAAAAATGGGTTAAGTAGGATATAAAGAACAAATTTACTCAGCGTTGAACTTGGCGACGGCCTTACCACCTTCAGAAACTGCGTGCTTGGCAAGATCGCCTGGAAGAACAAGACGAACAGCTGTCTGAACTTCGCGGGAACCGAGTGTGTTACGCTCGTTCATATCGACGAGGCGAGCGCCTTCCTGAGCGATTCTCTCGAAGATATCTGTAACGAAGGAGTTCATGACCATCATAGCCTTGTTGGAGATACCTATATCTGGGTGGACCTGCTTGAGAACCTTGAAGATGTAGGAAGAGAATGTCTCAGCACGCTTCTTGTGGCGGAGCTTCTTATCCTGCTTGGCAGCGTTTGCGGCATCGACGCCCTCAACTGCTGGCTTCTTCTCTGTTGGTGTTTTAGAGGCTGGCTTCTTGGAAGACATTCTAAATAATGATTTATCGTCCTGGCGCCAACATTAACAAAAGAATGGATCAAAAAACATGGGGTCTAAAGTGGCATTTTTCAAAAATCTCAAAAATGCCACTTTACTCCACCATATTTTGGCTGAAAAATTTGGCGGGGTTTTTGTCACCTCATTATTTCGTAATGCCAGCTAAGAAGGGTGTTAAGAAGACAGCAACAAAGACAGCCGTCGATGGTGAACGCCAGCATCCAAAGACACGTTCATCTCGTGCAGGCCTTCAGTTCCCAGTCGGTCGTCTTCACAGATTCCTCCGTGAGGGCCGTTATGGTGAGCGTGTCGGTGCCGGTGCTCCAGTCTTCATGGCCGCCGTCCTCGAATATCTTACAGTCGAAGTCCTCGAACTTGCAGGTAATGCTGCTCGTGATAACAAGAAGACACGTATTTCTCCACGCCACATCATGCTCGCGGTCCGCAACGATGAAGAACTTAACCAGCTCCTCTCCAACATCACAATCGCTTCCGCTGGTGTCGTTCCACACATCCACAAGGTCCTCCTCGGCAATCCAAAGAAGGGCAAGGATGCCTCCCAGACGCAGGAATAAATCTGTTTTTCATGCTTTTACAAACTTTACCTTTCATATTTTTTATTTCTTCACTAATTGATATAAATCTTTCATTTCAATCCTATATAGTCTATTCTGTATATAACAACCATAAGAGGTAAAGCTTTTGTTATTAAACATACCATATAGCATTGAATTTTAGGTAAATTTGAATATATTTTCATTAATAGAGGTTTTTTGAAGCAAATTATGCTACATTTTTTTAGATTTCTATTATCGATTGTAATGTGTTAGTTTGATTTTTGAAAAATTCGTGTTTAGATATTAATTCCAGAGATTTTAAACAAATTTGCTTTAATTTGTTCTAGTTTGAAAATCTTTGATATTTTCAAAGTATGATTCAGACATTGAAAGTGTAACATATCCCTAAAAAGCATTACAGAAATTCATAGTTTTAAAGTAAAAATGTATATAAGCTAATAAAAACTCGATATTCAATTTTTATTTCGAACTGTGTTCAGTATTTCAGTAAATTTTAAACACAGCAGAATTTGAATCGTAGAGGTTAATAATTTTCTCCTTAAAATGTGGTGATTTTTTGAATTTTGAAAATCAAAATATAGTATTTCTTGACGAAAGGTCGTAAAATCGGGGTATTAGGAGAAGGATGAAGAAAAAACAAACTTTTAAGTCTATTTTCGCTGTTTGAGAATTTGTAGAAAAAATCGTTCATCTTTGAAGAAATTCGTCGATTAAAGGCTGATGAGGGCCAAATCTCATCTTAGAGAGAAATCCTCGAAGAGTTGTTGCTCCTATTCGTAATTCTAATTCAATGTTTGTCGAAAAAATGTATTGAAGAACTTTCGCGTTAATCATTGATTTGTCAACGAGATATTCTAAAAGAGGCAGACTTCCATCATTAAGAACATCATTGAAAGAAAGTTCAGCTCTATTCAATATACGTAGAGTTTCTATCATATCATTGACTTGATTCTCATCTGAATGTCGAAATCTTAAAGCAAAAGAAATCGCTGTTTCACCCCAATTTGTTTTTGCTTTAACTTGAGCTTCATGCTCAATAACGAAGGATACAAGCTTAGGTATGCATGTTTGGCTTGCCCAGTGTATAACATTTGAGCCACCAGCACCTATAACTTTAAGTGAAGCTTTGCCTACATTAACGAGTTTTTCAACAAATTCATAATTTCTCGCTTGACATGCGAGACTTAGTGCACAAATACCATTCGGAGAAAGTGCATCTATATTACTGTTATTGTTATATCGATTTAAGTCGGATAAAAGGATATCAATGGCTTCATCCATTTTGTTGGCAATTGCCATCATCAGTGAAGTTTTTCATGTTTTTCGATGTTGAAGATGAACATTCGTATTTAAGCAGTGTCTTGAATATTTCAGTATTTCCACACCGCAAAGCTTCCCTTGCAGGTGTTATGTCTTTGTTCGATGTATAAATCACGTTATAATGTATCAATGTGTTGATAATATCAATGTTATTGAAGCGTGAAGCGAGAAAAAGAGGTGAAAGATATGAATCTTGTGGGCAATAATTTATGTCCGCACCTAAGTGTATAAGGTAAACAATAGCATCTAAAGCTTCACCAAGTATTGCAAAATGAAGTGGAGAAAATCCGTCGGTAGATTTTGAATTTGGTGAAATTCCTTTGTTAAACAAGTACAATATACACTCTGTAGAGTTGAAATATGCGCAAATATGGATTGCAGAAAGATGATATAATATAATCGATTCATCTTCAACTCCTCCTTTAGGAATAATCAACGAATTTTTTTGTCAAAAGTTCTTCACCGTGCTTTTCACAAAAATGGTAAAGTTCGTGAATGTCGTTTGCTATCAAAATATCGCGTAATTTTGATTCTACTTCATTCATCATTGTCACTTTTTGAAAATCTTTAATCGAAGTTTATGACCTCAAACATCCAAAATCTAGCTTTGAACTCTTAAGCCTATATTAATTTCTTTATATACTTTCATATACTAAAACAGTTCATTAAAAACTGCAAAATATTAATCTGATGACCAAATTCACAAACTTTATCAATAACATCATGTTTCCATTTATAACAGTCAATTATATAAATAATCAACATGCTTATCTATATGCATGTCAAAGAGATATCTCTTGATATTGAATATAGAAAGAGTTATGATAATAAAACATTGCTCAATGAATAAGGTTAATTATTTTGCTTATGAAGTTGAATGATGTTAGAAATCGATGTTTTAAACAAGCGAATATTCAAAAAGCACTTATAAATATGCGAGAAAGTGATATAGATTCAACTGTTGAAGAATTTTCGAAGCTTCATCCTTGGTTTTCTAAATTTATTGCAAATCAAATTTATTTTATTTCGTATATTAGACCATTAGAGCACGAAAAATACGCAGAATTATACTCAAGATTGTATTATATAGAATCTTTCTCGCAAAATCTCAAAGAAAAAGCGTTAAAAAATCTAAATCTACCATTCACAAGACATTTATTCGAAAGAAACGTAGTGAACATTGATGAAATCATTGCAGATAATGATGCAAACGAAATTTACGCTGATGTTATCCCTGATTATTATTCATTTTTAATCTCAGATCCATCAAAAATTTCAAATTATTTAGTAACAAAACAATGGATTTACGATGGATTCCACAAAGATACCATAGAACATGCTATTAAATTTGATGATCTTGATAATTTTATTGAATTTTACGCTGACACAGAGTTTGACATAAATAAGTTTGCTAGAAAAGGAAGGTTCGAAGTATATTTACCAATGATACAAGGACTGTTTGATTATATTAGTTTAGCAGCGTATTATGGATCTGTTAATGTTTTTAAGTTCCTGATTGGAAATGGAGTTAAACTAACACAATACACGCTTAGATTTGCGATATCAAGCGGTTCTGTAGAGTTAGTGAGACTGTGTCTACAAAATGGAACAGAAATGACAACAATCGATGCAAAAATTGCTGCAACATATCACAGATATGATATTATGGAATGGGCGAAATCAAATTATCATTACCACTTCACAGATTGCTACAATCTTGAAACTCTTCTCTATATAACAGACAAGCCATTGATGGAATGTCTATTATGTGATTTGATTGAAATGCAGTTCTACGATTTTGCTCGCTTGTTTATTTTGAGAGATTGCGAGATTAATTTTTGCAGAAATTTGGAAACGCCTTTGAGCCTCGCTGTTAAGGGTGATGATTATAAGTTTGTTGAGTTCTTATTAGAAAAGGGAGCAATTTGCTGTTTAGCAAGTGATGAGAGACCGAGATATCCTGTGTTTCAATGTTCGAGCTTTAGAATGTTCCAGTTAGTTAGGGAAAAATGGTTTGATACAAAAACTGTTTTCGCTGATAGACAAAGCGCTTTCACGCAATTAATAGCATATTCAGATGATAAGACAATAGATTATATTATTGAACAAAAGTTTAAACCAATACAAAGAGATTTACGTTTCGCAATAGCAAGGGGAAATTTGAAATTGGCGAAGTATTTTCATGATGAATGCAAACTTACACTTGGACCAGCTTATCTTTTGCTAGCATTTACTCATGGATATACTGATATAGTAGATTATATATTATCACAAGGAATATCAACAAGTCCATTCGGTGTTCCTAGAAAAGCAATTAAATCAATACGAGAAATTTGCAAGAAACATGGACTTGAATTTAAATTCTCATCAAATGAAGTCAACAGATATTGCATCAAGTATATGTACGATCAAGATCAATCATTCAAGCTATCTTCTCACTCATTCTGCGAGAATTTTGATGATTTATTATGCTATTATGAGCATCGAGATCTCAGCTGCCAAAATATCAAAGGCCTCGATTTCGAGATGGTTTCATCATTAAGAAAAGCCTTTTTGAAATAAATATAGTGAGAGTTTTTAGTTCATATATAATTCTTTCTTGCGTTCTTCAGTATTACATATGTTTGCTATATCTATTCCAAGATATATATGAAAATCTTATTTAACGATTTTTGGAGGAGATTTAATATAAGTTTGTAATGAAATTTGTGAGCTATAATATTAAAGCATTTTGAAAATAAAAAATGATTTTTAATATTTTCTGACATTTACAGGACAAAATTATTTTACACGTCAATTTCCGGATGTAAAATATTTTTGACGATCATTGTCACATTTCATTAATTTATGGGTCTATTCGACTTCTTGGGAATTTCCGACTCTCTCGGTTGGCTCATATTCATTCTGATCATGATTCACATCATTGTTGGCGTTTCTATCTTCATTTACCTTGGAAATCAAGACCAGAGATTGAGATCAAAGAAACGCAAACACTATACTAAAATAAAATAACACAAACACACTCTCTATATAAATTACTATCTCTAAAACATTAATTCTGTTTCATAATAATTCTATCTGAATAATTCTAATCTTTATTTTATAGTATAAATATAATCAAATATAAAAAATCTTACTGCTTCTTGATGAGTGGCTTCCAAAGGACCTGGTAATACGATTCTACGCCTTCAACTGGATCAATCATCTCTGGTGATGATGGATGTGGGCGGTAGTTGAGGTTGTGGAAGAACTTGACTGAGCCACCGTTCTCCTTGAAAAGTGTGCACATGACCAACTCAACTTTGTGCTTGAGAGCGATAAACTCGCAAGCTTGTGTAAGCCATTTGCCAAGACCCTTGTTTCTGAACTCTTCCTTGATGTGAATTTCGTAGAAGTAGAGCAAGTACTCGTTCTGATCGAATTCAAAGCGGAAATGAACAAAACCAACAGCCTTATCACCATTACAAGCGATGAGGTATCTGGCTCTGTCCTCGAAAAGCTCTGTTCTCTTGATGTGGTCGTCCCAGCCGTTTGACTTATCGTAATAATTAAACATGCACGTCTTTGTGAGATCGAAAATCCAATCTTTGAGTTCCTCTGGTGCATGCTTCATTGATTTGATTGTGATATCAAGTCCGTTCTTATTATATTTCTTGAACATTGGTATAATTTCGAGTAAATCTTCGATTTCTTCAGCTTCACGCATAGCACGGCGCTTGGCGTTGATAGCCTCTGTCTCCTGCTTAGCCTTGAGCTTTTTGAGCTGTGATTTAGTGAGATTTTGATTCTGATTCGACATTTGTAACATTTTTGAGCACTTTTGTCCTAAAACCTCCTAAATTTACATGACAAAATATGACATATAATTTCATTTTTTTGACTCGATGACATATTTTTGGTATGGAAATTTATTTACCATATCTAAAGGAAGACGGACGTTCAAAATTACAAACTGATCTTCAGGAGGCCTCAGAACCTCTTGAATTCATCAGCAAACTCTCTACATTGGAATATATCGATCAAAAAGAGTTAGGACCATTTTATCAAATAATGAATTCGATTAATAGGAATCCAACTGACATATTTTCAGATATACTACGCGAGAAAATGACAGAATTTAAACAAAAAATACCAACAATGAATGGAGATGAGCTCAGAACTCTTATTAAAGAGTTAGAACCATTTTCAGACATCGAGGAGTTCCAAGATCTCCTTAAAGTTGTCGTTGCAAGTGCTCCCAAGATGCCACAAATCAGCTCTTTGCCAGATGCAGTCAAAAAAGATTTATCACCGAAAGAAAAAGCAGATATGTTCATCCGTGATATACCAAAGTTCACAGAATGGATCGATTCACTGTTTTCTACTGCAATGATCGATTTTGCCAATGATGATTTTGGATATCACGATCTCTTTAAGGAAATCGCACCAATAGTATTCCAGAAGCGTAAATTAGCTGTTATGACAAACGAATATTGCGAAAAGAACTTTGAACTCACTCATCATCCAATTTATGTTATGATTCGATTTTACATGGCTTTATTTAACTCACCAATAGCACAAATCGATTTTGCTAGGCCTCTAGCATTGATTGTTTATGGTTCTTTTCATGGCGTCAAAATTAATATCCAAATAATGAAAGAAGCAGCACTTCTTGCAGGAAAAGATCTTTCACACTTGATTTTCTCTGCACCGCAGGTTATTCAGACAGGAAAAGTCCAATATTATGGAGAGTTCTTTGGTGCAACGCATAATGAAATTAAAGAATTCATTACAGACCTTCCAAAGGCATTTGATTACATGCTGACAAAGATGTCGAACAACAGTTTGTTCTGCAGAGTTGCCACCATGGCAATGATTCAAGGAGCCACTTTGCACGAGAATTATATCAGATATATCAGTATTTCGGAACCACAGACAGATCTCGGCTTAATTATGACCAGAAACTATAAGAAAGAGTATGATCCCATTTTACTGCAATGGGCGCAAAAGAATTCTTGGATTTATATCGATTATTTAACAAGAATCAAAGCATGTGGATTGGAAATGCCCTCATTCGATATAAAACCCGAATTAACTCCTCAACAACAGACAATTGTTCAAGTTTTGTTGTTATTATAATTATATTTTCCTAACAACTCAAGGTTCTCATAGATTTAGTGAGATCAGACTTTGTTTCTTTTGTTGTTAGCTTTTCATTCTTATATTATTTTTTTTTATATTTATATTATAAACTTGTTGCTGTATATTACCTAACCAAGAATCTCTTATTTCATCTATTTCTATAGTTATATTTCAGAATTTGAAATTTTATAATTATGAATTTCGATTGAGTGATCAACCACAAAAATTTACCATAAACATATATGTAAGGATGCTAAAGTTAAGTAGTACAAAGATAATTTTAAATTGATAAGCAATTGTTCAATTTCATCGAACAACAAAATGAGATCGATTAAGAAAATGGCCATAAAGTAACCAAATTTTTAACCTAAATAGCCTTGTTATGCATCAAAAAATCACCAAAATACTTTCAAAATTTTCGTTCACGCTTCCACGGCTTTGGACTAATGTTCATTTTTAGGGCCATTTATCAACTCCAAAATGTCAAAACTCCAGTTTTTAGGTTCATATTTTGATCACAAAAATAATCAAAAAACAAAGCGTCAAATAGTCATAAAATCACATATAGATTATATATTTCAACTTAAAATAGAAAATTTTGTATAAATGGCCGAACATTTGTGTAAATTGACAAAATTTTTATATCTATCGTTCAATTCATTTTTTATAAATGAGCAGTGTTATCGGTATCGACTTAGGCAACAAGAATTGCGTTTTAGGAGTTCCATCGGCACACGGTGTAGACGTTATTTCCAACCAGTCATCGAACAGACTCACTCCTTCGATGGTAACTTATTCAAATGAGCGTAGATACGCTGGCGAACTTTCTTTCCAACAACAGGCAGAATTTTTCAAGTCAACTATAACAAATCTCAAATATTTAATTGGTTTAAAGTATGATTCAGATGATCGCGAGAAATTAGAAAAAATCGTCGTATTTAAGTTAGTTAAGTTAGACAATGGCCTCATAGGTGTCTCCGTTGACTATAATGATGCAGAATTAGTCTTAAAACCAGAACAATTAATTGCATATTTGTTGAAGGATTTAATTCAAATCGCTAAGATAGCAAATTCAGAAGTTTCTAAGTGCGTCGTTTCAGTTTCTCCATGGTGGACGAACTTCCATCGTCAAACTTTATTAAATGCAGTTAAAATCGGCCAATTGGATTGCCTTTCATTAGTCAACTCTACAACAGCCGCAGCTGTTTCATACGTAAAGACGCATCCCGAAAGAATCCCGGCAAAAGATGATAAACCAGTCCCATTAATGATAATCGATATGGGTGACTATTCAATGAACGTCGCTGTCGCATTAATCAAGCAGAACTATGTCCAAATAATCAGTTCCTCCAGCGATCAGCACCTTGGTGGACAATATTTCACCGCGGCATTTTTACCATATTTGCTCGAGAAAACACAGGAAAAGTATAAAATCAATCCAAGAGACAATCCGCGCGCATGGCTTAGATTCCAGGCTGCCGCTGAGAAGACAAAGAAGACATTGTCTATCAACACAGCAGTTCAGTTCGATGTTCCATCATTGATGAATGACATTGACGTTAACTTTATCGTCAAGCGCGAAGATTTCAACGCACGTATTTCAGATTTAATTGCTAGAATCCCAGATCCAATCAATGAGGCCCTCAAATTGTCTGGAATCAATCGTGAAGATTTGACAGTCATTGAGGCTCTTGGCGGTGGTGCTCGTGTTACATTAGTTAAGGAGAAAATCATCGAAACAGTCGGAAGAGAATTCACTCAAACATTGAATCTCGATGAATGCTTCGCAATTGGAAGTGGTTATATTGGTGATGCACTTTCAGGAAATGACAAGGATTTGCAGGTTATCGATATCGCTCCTTACGAGATCAAAGCTGAATATCAATTAGAAGGCGAAACAAAGACGGAAGTTTTGTTCGCCAAATTCACGCAGATTCCATCAACACAAGTTTTCAGAATCACTGTCAACGATAAAGCATTAGTTAAGATCTTCTCCGAAGTTTGCGAGATCGGTACAATTGATGTTAACTTGGATGGAAAGAAGGCAGACATTGATATCTCTGTTGCTCTTTCTAAGTCTTCAATTTTCGAATACAACGAGTCAGCTGTTGTTGGGGAGAATCCAGAAAAGATCGTTCCACAAGTTACATTCTCTATAAATGGAAGTCTCATCCAAGCTGACCTCGAATCATTCAACAAGCTCGAGACAGAAATGACAGACAAAGATAACAAGGAGAAGGAGATCGATAATGCTCGCAATGACTTAGAAAGCTCAATCTTTGAAGCCGAAAAAGCCATCGAGAGAGATTTCCCGAACAGCTTCGAACCATCTGAACTCACAAAGTTCAAGAAGGACGTCCAGGAGATCCATGATTGGTTCACAGAGAACGAGTTCGATCGCTTCCCGATCGAAGAATACACGACAAGACTTGAAGCTATTCGCAAGGTCTTAGATCCAGTCAAGGCGAGAGCAAACAAGTACAAGACAATGTTTGAGGAGATGGCACCACTCAAGGACAGAGCCAACAACTGCTTAGACTTGGTTAAGACAGATGCAGACAGAGTTGATGATGGTGAGAAAGAAAAGCTTCAGAAAGATCTTCAGGACTTCCTCGAAGAGCTCGACAAAGCTCTCAACTCTCCGAAGTACCAAGATCCAACATTCTCATCCAAAGACTTCGTTGCCAAGATGGACAAGCTTGAGTCAAGAAAGAATGCACTCGAGAAGTTGCCATTGAAGCCAAGGCCACAGCCAAAGGCAATGCCAACAAAGATCGAGCAGCCAGAATCAGAATCCAATGACTCATCCAATACTGAAAACGAAGATGAAGAAGAGGAAGAAATCAATGATCAGCCACAGATTATCGGTCGTGACTTCTGGGGCAGACCAATCTATGGCAGAATCCCACAGCAGGTCACAAAGAAGCCTAAACAACAAAAGAAACAGCAGCCTAAACCTGCTCCACAGCGCCAGATGCCAATGAGCAGACAGGCAGTTGATAATCCAGAAGATTATTACTACGACAAGTACGGCAACATAGTTGGCCGCATGGCTCCACAACAGGCTCCAAAGCAGCAGCTACAGAAGCAGCGCCAGATGAAGCGTCAGCCACTCTACGAAGATGAGGATGATGGCGACGATTATTATGGTTATCAGCAGGATCCACTCTCGGCATTATTCGGTGCGCCACAGAGAAGACCACAGAAGAGACAGGCTCCACAACAGCAGCAGCGTTACCCATACGAATACGGTTACCAGGATCCAAGAAGAAGAATGCCACAACAGCAGTACTATGATGACGATGATTATGGTTATGATAACGGTTATCAGAATGATGATGACTATTATGGCTATGATGGATATCCACAGTCCGCTCGTAGACCACAGCAGCGTATCGATCCATGGGAAGCCCGCCGTCAACAGGAACTTGCTACACAGCGTGAATTCGAAAGGCGTCGTCGCCAGCAGGGACTTGAAGAGCAAGCACTTGCTGAACGTCGTAGAAGATTGCAGGAAGAAGAGCGCGGTTACCAGGAACAGCAGCGCGAGATGGAGGAGATGAGACGCCGCCAACAGTTGAATAGTAGACGCGCTGGTCCGGGCTTTGACTTTTGGCAACCACCTCGTCAACAGCAGGACCCATTCTGGGGTGGCGGTAGCCCATTCTTCTTCTGATGATGATTTCCACGTTTGATTCTAACGAACAATTCTAATTATTATGTAAATATATTAATTTTAAAATTCTTTTATTTTTTTATCAATATAATTTTAATTAATGTTAAATATTAACGTTACAAATTTATTTTGAAGAGTCTGAACTATCCTTTGATGATTTATCTTCATCATCTGAGCTCTTATCCGTGGATTCTTGTTTCTTCTCTACTTTAGAAGGCCTTCCTCTCTTCTTTGGAGTTTCTTTTTCATCCTTTGGCTTTCTACCTCCTTTCTTCGGCTTTTCTTCTTCTTCTTTATCAGATTCTTCTTTCTTTTCTTCGACTTGCTTTGGCTTTCTGCCTCTCTTTGGAGATTTTGGTGCCTTTTCTTCTTCCTTCTCGGAATCAGAACTATCAGATTTCTTCTCCTCAACCTTCTTCGCAGGCTTTCTCCCTCTCTTTGGAGGTCTTTCTTCCTCCTTTTTTGAATCAGATGAAGAATCTGGTTTATCCTCTGCTTTCTTTGGCTTTCTTCCGCGTTTCTTTGGAGCTTCTTTTTCCTTCTTTTGTTCTTCAGACTTCTTTGGTCTTCCTCTTTTCTTTGGAGTTCCATCCTTCTTTTCTTCCTCATTATCAGAGCTGTCTGACTTTGTTTCTTCAGCCTTAGAATTCTTTGGCTTTCTTACTCTTCTCTTTGGAGTTTCATTCTTTGATGTCTCCTCCTCAGGGCTTTCTTCGTCATCAGAAGAAGAGTCAGAAGAGCTTTCGTTATCATCCTTCGACTTGACAATGCGTCCTCTCTTCTTGTACTTTGTTGGCTTGAGTGGGCTCATTCCTGCGTTGAGAATCATCTTTGGCTTAGCAGGAGACTTGATGATATCGAATTTCATTCTCAAGAGGTCAACCTTGATCCTGTCGATATCTTCGCACGGTTTGAAGTATCTCTGGGACAACATGACATCATTGGACGTCTGTGGCTGATCCCAGATCTTGTTGCCGACGATATCCATGATAACAGAGAGAGAAACATCAACGAGCTTGCACATATTATCAGTGTAGTCCTCATCGATGTCTTCAGCATATTTCATATGCCTCAAGACTTCCATGATGGCCTCGTAGTTGTTTGTGCCTTCAGTGAGTGGCTTCATGAATGCCCTGATGTAGAGAGCGAAGGATTGGAATTTCGGAGCATCTTTCTCGAAGTCGCTGTGATGTGCGAGAATGTGGATGAGATAGGGAAGAGCTGTTACCGGTGTAACTTGGCTTGAACTCTTCTTAATCTTCTTGAGGATGTCGCGTCTGAACTGAATCTGCTTCTTGAGGTATTCCTCAGCAAGCTTAACGTGTTTCTTGACTGGATCAGTTGCAGATAATGCGAGTAAGCAGAGGAACTGAATTGGTGTCTGTGGGTTTGTCAAAGAGATGTTGAGCTGCTCTATGCAATGCTGTCTAACTTCTGGATCAAATGCTTGAACAACAGAAGCAAATTTCCTGAAGATCTCTGGTTCTGTTGCAGCATAGTAAAGATCTGTGTTTTCAAGGCTTGCGCATTTAAGGTATGAGTCGAATGCCTCGCATGGGAACTTCTCAAACATATTGACGTGGAAATTGATGCATCTCTTTGGATCTTGTGTTGTCATCAACTTCAATGCCCAAAATGTTTGTTCCTTATCGAATTCATCATATTCAGACTCGATTTCTTCTAATATGTCATCAGGAACTAAGCTTGCAACGCCAATTCTTGCGAAGAATTTGATCTTCTCGATCTTTTCATCTTTTGCGAATTTGATGCTCTTCAAGATCTTCTCATTTCCTGGTTTGAACAAAACAGAGATTGCTTCGATTGCTTCAAGTCTGTCACCTGTTGTTGTTGCCTTGACAAGAGCCTTGAGGACTTCTGGAAGATTGTCGATATCAGCCTTTTCCATCTTTGTAAGAACAGCGATATCTGTTGATGACATTCTCTTAATCATTTGTGGAAGATATTCTTCGAAATCGGAATAGAAGACTTCAGCATATTCCTGCGCAAATGTTGTGTTTTCCCACTCAAGGACATCTGTTGGAAGTGCAGGAAGTGGTTGGTAATAACCAAGCAAATCCAAAACATCCTGCGAGTCAAGAGACTTCTTGAGATGCTTGCGCAGTCTTGAGCGCTGCTTGTGATCTAATGCAGCTTCGAAGAACTTCGGGCTGTGCTTGACTGCGGTCTTGATAACTTTGACTGGAACGAATGCCTGAATTTGTTCCTTAACTTCTGGATCTTTGTATCTCTGTGCGAGACCCCTGAAGATGTTTGTGTCGTTCAATATTCTCAAAAGATTTCTGCGATCCTCTAAGCCACTCATTATATCCAAAAGCGGTCTATGCGCGATGAATGTTGAAAATGCTGTGAGTGGAATTGTCTTGAATGTCGGATAAAGTCTGATTGCTGGTTCTTCGAGCCACTTGAAGCCCTCAGGGTCCTTAGAATAGAACTCTAACAATATATCAAGAGCCTTTGAATTGACTTTTGGATCTTTATCTTGAATGCGCTTTGCGAATTCTTGGATATCAATCTTGATTTCATTCTGTCTCATTTTAGAGATTCCTTTAACAACAGAGAGTCTTACCTTCGAGGATGGGTCTGTGAGTGCCATTTGAATAGCATTCCATATGTTTTCAATGAGAGAATCAGGTTTATATCCGGGAACTTTGAAATCTTTCAAGTTGTGCAAAATTGTGAAGCAAAACTGAATAACCATTTGACGAATCTCATCAGACTCATCGCGATGGCGTCCAACGATAGACAAGAAATAGTCTGCTGTATCTTTGGTGAGCTTCTGATGAATGAGTGTCTTTGTAAACAATCTAATTGCGGCTTCTCTTGTTGATTTTTCTTCTGAAATGACTTCACCACGTAAAGATCCGTACAGTTCTTCTGGTGCAACCTCTAAAATCTCAGAGACTTTCGCTGTTGCGTCGATTGCCTCCGCGCCTTGGAAAATAGAGCGAATACCTGTGAGTATTTCATTCTGTTTCTGAGTAGAGATTGATTTGATAATGTCTTTCGCTTTGTCGTTGGACAAATGTTCGATAATTTCCTGAATAATTTGCATTGGAATTCTGTCTGTTGCGTTGATGAGGTGCTTGATGGACACTAATGACGCCTTTGCGTCGAGCTCCGACAAAGCGTCGAAGATTTCTGTGACAGATGTTGACTCTTTGGGTAGAACAAAGAAATTAATTTCGTTCGCAGTGTTGATTAAGTTTATGAGCTCCTCTTCGTCCTTCTCCTCGAGAGCAGGAAGGCCCTGCGCAATTAAGTGATACAAACGAGGCAGAAAGTTCGTTAAAACGTCATCAAATGGAAAATTCGGTGCAGTTAAACTAAAAGCGTAAATAAAGGCGCGTGTCAGGTCAACCTGCTGCTCCACTTTATGAGTGGCTATCAAATCTTCGGTTTCGAGCAGAAATGACATCGTTGGCCTCAATGTCTCTAAAGAAAACGGCGCCTGTTGCTGTGACAGGAATGTCGCCAAGTTCGCGATATTTTTTGTAAGGTTTGCGCTGCCCAGCTCCGGATCGAAGAGTTCTAAAGCAAGAACTTCCTTCGCTTTCATATTTTTGAAATTTTGGCGGGATTTTTTTGAATACTCAAAAAATTTTGGCGCAAAAATAATGTGATGTTATTTTTGTTTTTCTATATTCTCTATGCCACAAAATACCCTAATCACTCGTAAGTAAAGTCAAATTATTCTTTACCAAATATCTGCCACGTAAATACCTTTTTGCCATTTTAAATTTATGCTTGTCATGTAAATATTGTTATTCGTCAAATATTTTTTTGAAACAACATTTTTGTTTCACCATGTTTTTAGCATATCCATTGTTGCGTACCGAAAGTTGTCATGAAAAAACGATATTATCTGACATGTAAACATGAATATTTGACAAACAAATATTTACGTGGCATGCGATTATAAATGATTATTGGAAGAATGATATCCTATATTTGTTTAAATTTACTTTGAAAAGAAAAATTAATTGCTTGATTGGCACTGGTAGCCAAAATACTAGCAATCCAGTCCACAGTTCTTCCTTTCAGACTCGATCTTCGAAATAATCAGCGATTTACTTTACAGAATGCTTTTGAAAGGAAGAACTGTGGACTGGATTGCTAGCACCTTGGCTACAAGTCCCAATCAAGCATTTAATTTTGCTCTTCAGAGGCATTCTGAAGTGGAAATCCTTGATTTCTTAATGATGGCGTATGAAAGGAAGATTTGTGAGTTTACCTACTAACATGCGTGGTAACTGTGTCAATGTAGTCCCCAGTTCTTCCCGTCAGACGCGATTTTGAAATAAAAACTAATACATAATTTGAATGATTATATGATCTTACATGTCAAAAATATTAATATTTTGACAAATAAAACCGAGATCCCGACAACTTTACATGTCAGATAATATCACTTTTTATATCATTTTTTCGTGACAACTTTCGGTAAGTGACAGTTTTTAGCATATCCATAATATGAAATATATAAAAATCGATTTTTGAAGTTTCATAATCAATTCGTTGATCTGTTTTGTGAAAAATAATAAATATGACAAATAAATCATTTTATTTGTCAAATATTTTTTGAAAAATTATTTACTCGGCTTTGTTTTTATAATAGCCATTTAATTAAAATTCTAAACCCAAAGTTTGGAGCTCTGAATTTAATTCTATGATCTAGTTTTTCAAAAGAAAAACAGTAATGACAAATAAATCAATTTTATTTGACAAATGTTCAGAAATTATGACACGTAAAGTCGTTTTTGAATTTTCTAACGAATTTCATGTTACTAATTATATGATATTTAGATATTTTCAGAGTTGCAGAATAAGAAAATAGCTAAGAAATACCTTTATTCGAAGGATAATTTTGCAACAATTTCAATTCTTAGTCTATTCCGGACAATTTTAATTTTTTATTCATTGCATTTTATGGGAATGACAGATATGCAATAAAACAAAATGCTAAGTAAAAAAACGTTATTTGCTCAAATGGAGAAATTTGAAACAGAATTACTCCAACTAAAGGACATCTCAGGAATCGATAAAGAGATATATCCACTCTCATGGATCCGCTGGGAGTCGGAATATAAGTCCTCCACTGGAATTCGCGCGCCCCCATGGCGACAATCTGAAGGCGATATTGGCTACATCCTCGCCAGCACACACGACAAGGGCGTCGTCGCCATACTCTGCAAGAAAGATGAAACATGCGTACAAATTAAAGGCTATATCGTCAACGCTGATGGAGATGAAGAACTTGATTACACATATGTTGGTTCTCCAGCACCAACATTGACAGAATTGTTGTCCGGAATATCCGAAATTTTCAAAGAAAAGGCACCGACACTTACAAAAGAGGAAGCTGAAAAAGCTGCAAAATATCGCGCTCAGGAAGTTGTAAATGACTTGGACACACTTCCAACACCAGTCCTTATTCTTTCTAATCCAGATGATACAGAAAATAAGGATGAAGACCAAGAGCCTGAACAAGAAGATGATGAACCAATTGTTCCATTCCCTAAGCAAACAAACTCAGACGAATATTCGACAATTTATCCAAAGATGAAGAATTTCACAGCTAATACAGCAGATCCAACAAATACAGATCTTCAAGACCTCTGCAACAACCCAGCACTCAAGGAACAGGCTGGACAGCGCGCAGTCCTCATGGCTGGTGCTATTTCAGCTATGCGCGACGTCCTCTGCATGAAGCAGATTCGTGAAGGCAATGATACTCGTCGTAGTGCTCAAATTGAGGCTGCAATCAAGATCTTTGCTGCTATTTCTCTTTCTCCAATGATCCGTCGCTATCTTGCAACAGAAGACACAGTTAAAATCTTCATGGACATCTTAAAGCGCGATGAACCACGTGTTATGAGTGATTTATTCACAACTATCGCAAACTGCTGCCACAACACAATGTTCCGTCAGATTATTTTGAGGAATAAGAAGGATCAAGGTGTTGATGCTTTTATTGTTCCAATCAAGAAGCCAGAGTATGCTTCTCAGGTCTGCTACGTGCTTTACAGCCTTAACAGAAGCCACGAAGCTGCCAGAATCATGGCCAACTGCCACCTTTCCAACGTTTTGGATACATACACAACAAAGAAGGCTTTAGCTTCTATTAGTGAGGACTTGATGTTGAACATCACAAGACTCATGTATAGTATGGCTGTTTACGGCAAGCACGAGGATAGACAGATCGCTGACAGGCAGATCACATTCTTCTGCACAGGCTTAGGCAAGGAGAACGCAGAGTTGTGCGAATGGGCTGCACGTGCATTCACAATCTTCCAGATGAACGATGAGCAGACGAAGCAGTTCTGCCAGAACAATCCAGATCAATGCCAGGGCCCACAGAAGATGACAAAGCTCTTGGATAACACCAACGAGAAAGTTATCCTTTCTGCTCTCGAGACAATCTCTGTCATCGGCAACGTCACAATGATCCGTGATGAACTTTGCAAGCTTGGTGTTCTTAACAAGCTCGCAACATTGTGGAAGTCTCCACAGCCAGAGATCTGCAAGGGTGCTCTCAAAGTCATCGGCATTCTCACACAGAACCAGCAGTGCCTTCAGTGGACAGTTAGACAGAACATGATCCCATCTCTCTTAGAGTATCTTAACTCCACAGACTCAGACTTCGTTATCTATGCTTCCAAGGCAATCGGTGCTTGCTGCAACAACTCTACAAACTTGAAGAACTTGATTCAGCAGAACGGCATTAGAAAGTTATGGTCTCTCATGAAGTCTCCATCACCAGGCGTCCAGGCTGCTGCTACAAGAGCTTTAGTTCCATTCTTGAAATCTCCAGAGTCACCATCATATGTCAGAACATTCGTTGATGGTTTGGACTTACTCGTCGGCTTGTTAAAGAGCCCAGAGCCAGAAGTTCAAGCAAGCGCTTGCATGGCAATCAGTGAAGTTGCTAAGGATAATGAGAACTTGGGTGTTATGACAGATCTCGGCGTTGTCGAATTGTTATCTCGTTTGTTGACAACAAAGATCGATGCTGTCAGAAAGCCATTAGCTGATGCCATTGGTTTCGCCGCTAACTATGGCAACAACAGACGCCGCTTTGGTGAGGAAGGTGCTGTTGACCCACTCGTTTCATACTTGAGGCCACCATCAAGCAACCTTGAAGTCCACGCTGCCACAGCGAAGGCTCTCAAGGCACTCTCAGAGGATCAAGAAAACTCTAAGAGATTGTCTCAAGCTGGTGTCGTTGACTATTTGTTGAAGATGGTTGACTCCAAAGATGAAGAATTACAAATGGCTGCTGCTGTTACTATCAGAAACATTAGAACAAACAGAACATAAATTTGATTATTTTTTTTTTTTTTTGAAA
The DNA here is from genome assembly GCA_023091735.1 of Trichomonas tenax. NCBI lineage: Eukaryota > Parabasalia > Trichomonadida > Trichomonadidae > Trichomonas > Trichomonas tenax. The sequence goes on from JALKBU010000032.1 coordinate 52,568, forward strand.
CATCATTTTTTTTAAATAAATTCATGTTAAAAAATTTGATCTTAATTTGCATGTTAATTGATAATTTCAATGTATTCGTTGGCAATGATTGAAGCACCTATTGCTGGCGAATTTAAAGAGGCAAACACACATTCTTTCCACTTTCTATATCATTCTTATTATTCCTTCAGATTAAAAAGGGAGAGTCTATACTAGGAATTGTTTTGATCGATAGATTGTTTGTTTACAATATAAAACAATGTATATATTATATAGTGCTTAGTCTGCAAGCATTGATGGAACGAGTTTTTCAAGAACAATTCCTTCTAATTGGATCATATAAGGAACTGGTTTATACATTAAAAGATAGATTGAAAAAACATATCCGCAGATCTCTAAAACAGAGCCTAAACCGAATATTGTGTCACAAAAGACAGATAGTACTGTTACTGTGAGAGAAATCATTCCTATATTCACATATTTCTTGTAATATAAGAATGGAAGAACGTCTAAATGGAATCTTTGTATTTTAGCAAGAACTGCTGGTTCAATTATCTTCAAATGCTGCTTAAAGTTGTTGACATCAACCAAGAAATTTCTTGATTCCATGAAAAATGTGAAAATAAGGACTGGAATGAATGCAACAATTGCATAATTGAGAAATGTCTTTTGTTCAGCAATTTTTGATAACACAATGAGAACTGGCCACAAATAGCGCCATTTTGGCTTTGTGTCGACAACAGGGAAACCAGATATGTAAAGATACGCGAATTCAACAACAAAAGCAATGTGAATATATTTGTAAATCGAGTAATATAATGCTGTTTCTCCATTTGGAGCATTAATCTGTACAAGAGAAATGAAACAGAATAATGCATCAATGAGTAATAAAAATAATGACAACCAAGTGAAATATTTGAAAACAGTATATCTTTCACGATTTATCTGATTGATGCTTGTTGTGTATTTGTGTCGTCCTACAATTATTACTGCAAATTCGACGAAAATCATGATTGTTATCCATATAAGGGGCCTTTCAATATGATATTTGACCTGAGGAACAGTTTCAAATACGTTTTGATCGCAGTTTAATAGGTAAAAATCGAATTTTCGAAGAGCTGGAAATTGAAATCTCCCTTTTCCATTGATTAAAAGACTCGTTTGGAACGTAATATGTTTGAACGTGGTGAGATTTTGGCAGCTTAATGTCGCAATATCATCATTATTCATTACATTTTCTTTGAATGTGTTATTTGCGATGATAAAAATGTAATCTCCGTTTGGAAGAACACTTTTTATGTTGATATAATTGGTTCTCAGCGATAGAGAGGATCCAAATCTCGCAATATTTCCGGCCGATGCTGCGAAATGAGATAACAAAAACATTTTCTGCCGATTTTTCTCAATTTTACGGTGATTTTGTTGCATCATGTTGAATACTATTTCATTTTCTTCAGATTTCACATATTTTGACATATAAATTTCATCTGTCAGATATCTCAAATTACATGACAAATATTTACTTCGTGGAAAAAAGGAATATTCTCCTCTGCATCTAAAGATCCCTAAAGAGTGCAAAACGGTTTTGATTGAACGGTTATAAATTAGGGGGCTTGCTGATCTTCTAGATCAAGAAAACTTTCAAGCAAAATTTTGAGGGCCTGGAAGACTCAGTTCCGATCTATTAGATCAGGGCGGTTAGATCTAGCGATAGAACAATAGGGACTTGCTCCAAGCGGTTTCAGCTAAGCATCGGGCTCACTCTGAACGGTTAGTGCAGCAATGGATCTTCTTCCAATCTACTTCTATATTTGCATAGCACCTAGCTTATTCATGTATAATAAACATTCTTATATCTTTTACATGTTCTTTTTCTCTTTTTTATTATATTTCATTCGAGATTTCAAATATTTCGATTTTTTTCAAAATAACAATGAAAAATGCATAGATACAGCCCATACTTGTTATATATCATATTTTTTGCCCAAAATTTTTCGGGGTCTAATAAATTTTCTCACAATTTTCGGAATAAATGTTAAACATCGGCACTACACAGCATAAAGATTGCTAATATGTCAAAATTAATGCGTAACGCCTTAATTTTGCATTTGAAATTCTATATTGTCCGCAATTTTCGGAACAAATGATACATGCGACATCTTATACGTATAGTTTCACTTTTTGCTATCATATATGAGCTCATTCTCTATTCATTTATGATAAAAATGATTTTTGACATTATTTATTTACATTTTATTTTTACACGTCATTTTTTGCAATAATTTATATTTTTTTGTTTTATAATAAATGATTTATGCATTAGTGGAACAATTACATAAATATAAAATATATTTTGAATATTGGGAATGCAACGGTAACATCTGGCTTTTGCTGTATGATGACCAAAATGATTTGGTTTTATGTTGTAGATATGACGGGAAGAATTACATATATTACGACAATTGCACAAAGGCAATATATTTAGGAATTCATTTCGAGGATGAATTAACAATTCCTGAAGAAGTAATAAAGGTATATTATAAATATTTATTATTTTTTTTTTAAAAAAATGAGATTTAAATAATAAAGTTTATTTTTAAAATAATTTTTTATTTTTATTCCTAATAAATGAGTTAGGTAACTTTGAATGATTTATCGAATAATAAGCTTTAAAAATTAATTGAAGAAGCAGGACTCAAGTCTTCCTCGCATTATAATCGAAACCGCAAAGTACTGAGTGAATATTTACAATCACATCGTTATAAAGGTAAAATTTCATATAAAGAGATCTCAAACTTTATTCAAGATTTGACTTGGCGCTTTGCTCCTTGGAAGGAGTCCTTTCCGCTAATGAATATATATGCCGGCATGAGTTCTAAACCTAAACTCTCTCATAAAGTGAGAAAAGAAATGTATGATTTAACAAATGTTGATGCAGGATATAAAAAGAAATCTATTGAAAGAGATATAAGGTATGAAATGTATGATATCACAAATGTTGATGCAGGATATAAGACTAAATCTAAAACTAGTGATAAAAAACATGAATCATTTAATAAAATCAAGTCTGCAGTCGATCAGCTGAGAGAAGCGAAAAAAGTTATTAAAAGCATTGATGACAAACTACTTGCAGGTGAAAGATGGCTTAAGAAAGATGAAAAGAATCTTAAAAATGATGTTAAATATGGAAATAGATCCATTGAGTTTAACGTTGAAGTCCTCAACGATTCCGAAAGGGAATATTTCAATGAGAACCTCTGTAATGTTTTCGTTAGTTTATTAAATAAGATTAAAATGAACTCCTCTCAGAAATGGCTCGTTATTTACAACATGAATGGAAATTTAGAGGGTACAACATTAAATATTAGAAACATTGGATGCTAACTTCATCAATTACACACTGAAAACTTCATTTCTGATGTAGAAGCTGAAGCATCAGGTATTATCGAATTACATTATGATTTCTTCCTTGATGAGATTAAAAATTTAAATTCCATTCGCTTATTTGACTTCACAACATATACTAATCTCACTATTGATAATGTCAAGAATGGAGAGATTAAACATAAAACAAAAGAGGAAATAAGGAGTCAGTCGAAACTGACAAAGAATGAAAAAGAAATGCTAAACAATTTAAAGACAATGGGAAACGAAAAAAATGATTGAAACATTCTGGAATATGAAATTAGGAATCAAAAGGAAATATTCAACGCGTGAAGGTGATTTTTGGAAATATCTTTGTAAGATTCCTATTAATTTAGAGAGATATCAAATATTTTATGAACTTAATAAAAGAACTGCCGAATTAATGAATAGAGATAATTGTTTCGTTTATGCTTGCATTCAGGCTGGTGTTGATGAGAGAACTATCGAATTCATGCGTGAAATCATTAAATCTAGATCATTATCTCAATCAAAAATTCAATCAATTGCAAATGAAACAGAGATCGAATTTAAAGTGAAGTTATTCATTTACCGAACTTTACTGATGGATTTGAAATTCAAGGAACTAACATAAATACATATTTCAATAATAAATCAGATATTAATCATACACATACGGAATTTAATAAAGTTTCAATAAATGAAATTGGTGCTTATATATATGATATTGATGGTGCTTCAGCAATTAAACAACCAACATTTACATCAGGTTTAATTACAAATAATGAAATAACATATATTAAACCAAATTCAGATAATAGATTATATATAATTAAAGAATTAAATAATAAAGCTAATAAAGATCATACACATACGGAATTTAATAATATTAAATCTGATAGTATTTCTGTAAAAGATCCGGATATAGATTATTATTATGATGTTCATCAAAGATTAAATGATATTTATCAATTATTTGTAAATACAAGTAAATCGTTATCTCAAATGATACAAAACTTATATCCAATAGGTTCTATCTATACATCTATGAATAGTACTAATCCTAGGATAGCTTTAGGATTTGGTACATGGACACAAATCGTAGATAGATTTTTATATTGTGCTAATAGTAGTAATCAAAGCGGTGGTTCTAAAAAGATATCTGTTGCTAATTTACCCGAACATAGTCACTATATTAATTTAAATACTAATAATAGTGGTAGTCATACACATACATATACTACAGCACAAAGACTTAAAGGATCTGAGGGTGGTTCTGGTCAACATTTATCATGGTGGCAAGATCGAGAAACAACTTCTAGTGGTGCTCATACACATAATATTAGTGGTAATACTTATAGCAAGGTTCCGGAACAGATTACATGCCACCGTACATTACTGTGTATGCTTGGTATAGAACTAATTAAAAAACCTAATATTTTATCCTTAATTAAAACATGAGTGAAACAGTACCTAATAATTATGTTACACTATCACATAATAACTTATATGAAATCTCTACTGAATATCCTTATGAAATACGTTATATATTAAATAAGCATGTTCATAAGGAAACACCTGATACACAACGATATATTAGAGTTAAACTACAGAATAAAAGTTATTTCAAACATAAAATAATAGCAGATATGTTTTTAGAAAATCCTAATGAATATAAATACGTAACACATATTAACGGAGATATTAAAGATAATCATATTAATAATCTTATGTGGTGTGATAAGAATACAATTCAAAGAAATAGATGTAAATATAATAATGTAAACGAATTACCTGAACATGCTAAACAAATAACTGAAGAATTTAAGGTAGACCTAAAATTCATACTTCATATACTACTTCAAGAGCCACTAAATATGCACCAATATAGTGTTTTATTATCAGATGCATCGCGAACAATATTTGTTAATTTTGAAAAATCTCGAACCAATGAAAACTGTTCATTCGTTGACAATCCTAAAGATCCTATGTATAGGGTGTGTGAAACAAACATTACAATCTGGAAAATAGCTCAACATCAACATAAACTTAAAATTGATGCTTTGGGACATCATTTACTAAGAATAAGATATTTCAATTTAGTTCTCGTAGGCATGAATCTGCTTGCAAAGTTCCAAAGCATATGAAAATAATGCAGTTCAGTTTATTTTAAGTATGGAAATGTTTAGAAGGTGTTTCGGCTCTGAATACTTATTGAGTAAACTCCGTATTGGTATAGAATCTCCATAGTTTCTTAGCATAACACCTTCTGCGGCGTCAAATTTTTATTTATGAGTAAAGAGATTTTTTTTGAAAAAAAAAAATGGAAATGTTATAAAACAGTTTTTTAAATGAATTTTCGAATAGGGAACACATAAAATAGTCGAAATATGCTGTGAAAAGTATAAAAGTGAAGTCTGCAGTTCACTAATGAAATCCCTAAAAGTCGTTCTTATTGGGGATTCCATGGTTGGAAAGACAGCGTTAGTCAACAAATGGGTGAACGGCCTCTTTCTTTCTGATGCATCGCCAACAATTGGGGGCTCAAATATGCAGAAATTCGTTTATTTAGACGGCGAACAAGTCGATGTTCAGATTTGGGACACAGCAGGAGCCGAACGATACAGATCTTTGACTCCTTTGTACATCAAAGATGCGATGGCGTGTTTATTAGTTTTTGATGTAACAAATAAAAAAAGTTTCGTGGGCTTAGACAATTGGGTAAAGTTTCTTCTCAGTCATGGAACAATCCCTTACGTAATTGTCGGAAATAAAGAGGACTTAGTCGATAAAATTGAAATAAGTTGGGACGAATTGTTCAATTATTCCCAATCTAAGAACTCTCCTTGTTTCATAACGAGCGCCAGAGACGGGAAAAACGTTGATGAAGCATTTATAAGCGCAGTTAAAATTGCTTATGATTATCATAAAGAACATTGCACTACAAAACATCCAATATTTGACAGCTCTATATCAGAAAGCGAAAAGCAAGCTTGTTGTTAGTTTAAATTATATATTCTATCTTCATATTAATTTAATTTCTCAAACTTTCAGCGCAAAACTATATCCCTAATAGCCTAGAACTAGCACCTTCGAGCTTTTACTCAGAATGGAATGATTTGAAAATACGTGATATTTTTCAATGATTTCGTATGTTTATGAATTGAAATCTTTGAATATGGTTAATATTTGCTATTACAGCATATTTTTGCAATCATATTTGATGAATATTGATTATTGATTTTAAATATTTAAGATTGTAATATTTTTGATTGTAAATGCTTTGCTTATGTAAAAATTATTGCGTAAATTGTTTAAATATAATGGGGTTAAAAGATAAGAGTTTATGAGTTAAATTTAGTGTTGGAAAAGTGTATTTGACACACAATGTCAAAAAACGCTGATAGAAACATTGAAATTTTATATATTATGTCACGTAATGTTGTAAAATAGATTTTACATGACAGAATTAACCTGGCGGGAAATTTTAGGTAAATTTATCAAAAATTGGCGCGCTTGATTTTGGCTTTGATATTCAAAATATAGACTCTTGCAGTGATATTGGTGATATTTCATTAAACCTAACTCAAAAATGTTAGAAAAATGCTTTCGCTGTTGATTAATCGTGCTCACAGTGTTATATCGTGCCAAAATCCGAAAGGATCGGAAGTAGACTGGTTCGCACTGTTCAAAATACCAACGATTAAAGACAAAAACCCAAACCATGCCACTGGAATGGGATTTTTCTATGCAGATCCTTCGATAACCTTGGCTGAAGCACCATCAGACGTTGGATCTAAGGTTGGAAACCCATTATATAACATCTTAAAGGGTCTTTACGTTACCAACTCTAAATTAGGTTATTTGATGATTTCAGATCAGCCGCCACACACGACTTCAAATCCATCCGACACATACGCGCACAAGAAGGGTGTTCTAATTTACGACGAAGATAATGGTATTTACCTTGAACATTCTGTTCCAAGATTTCCAAATGATCCAAATGTCGTCAATGACTATGATTTTCCATCCACAGGAACAACATTCGGTCAAGCAATGCTTTGCACGACACTCTCACACGAGCAAATCAATGAATGGGCCCACGGAATGCTGATCGAACGCGGATATGTTTATTCTCATAGAGAGCCTGAATACGTTCAGTTGAAGATTCCAAACATCCCGAAGATTATCAATGCCGAGTGGCTTGATAAAGATGAGATGACAAAAGTTATTGAATTGCAGCTCCTGACGAGAAAATTCAAACTGATGTCGAAGTCGAGAAAATGGGGTTTAGATCTTTACCACGATCTCGTTGCACCAGAAATTAAGACTGATGTTAAGGCCGAAACATGGGCAAGAGGAACAGGAACAATGACATCCAACTGCTCTCTTCCATATAAAGCACTTAATGTTCTCGAAGTCAAGTTTGGAGATGTTTCTTGGTCAAGAATGAATGATCACTCCAAGTGGGCTTTTGCAGGCAACTACGTCTGCATTGGTGGCATCAATCGCCAAGACAAGCAGACAGAAAGAGGCGGAGGTACCTGGTGCATGTATGACCAGAAGTTTGCAACATTAATGAAGAATGTTGCTGTTTCCGTTGAACAATGTCCATGAATTTATATTTATTAAATAATACAATCCATATATTGTTAATTAATCATTATTTTAGAATTACAAAATAAGAATAGGAGAGAGAATAAGAATTGTTGGAACACCATAGATATTTATGGTTACAGTGTTGTGTGATAACACTTGAACATTCAAGAAGACAACGAGATGGGAGTTTTGCTGTAGATGTTAGCATTGAAAGAAATGATTTCGTTCGATTCTGAATATGAAGACAGCATTTGAGGTTTGAACATCCGACGAATGCATCGCTTCCGACAAATGTGACTGAGATTGGGATGTTAACTGTCTTCAAGTTAATGCAGCCTTCGAATGCGTTGTTAGAGATGCGAGTGACACTGTTCCTTGGAATAAATTAATTAAGACCGGAATTAAGTTAACACAACTCATGAATGCGCCTTCTGTAATAGTTTTCGTTGCATATGGGAGAGAGGAAAATTCCATTGGTGCAGCAGGAGGGAATAAGATAAGACTCGATCGATCGCGATTGAAGAGTGAACCTGTCTCGACTGTGAATGAATCGCTGTAACATTCGATCGTTGTGATCATTCGACAGTTTCGAAATGCACCGACACCGATGGAAACGAGAGAAGAACCAGAAGGAATGACAATTGTCGTCAAATAATAACATGACATGAATGCATCGTTGCCAATATATAGCAGTGATTCAGGAATTGTAAGATTCGATATTTTCATTGAACTGAATGATTCAATAGACATTGAACTCAAATTTGTTGGTAATATGATTTTTGATAGATATTGATTATTGCTGAATGCAAAATCTAGAATTGATATTAATCTTGAACATTGATACAATTGGAAAATTAATGAAGAAATTTCCAGAAAAATTGTAAACTTTTCATGTCACTATTGTTATTCTATATGAATAGAGTAAAATATTTAAAAATCAATTTTCGATTTTATGCTATTTCTAGATTATCGGAAATCCCTCAATATCTTCCAATTGATATATGCATTCTTCACATAACAAGAATCATATTTATCAACTTTTTGAATTGTCTTCCAGACCACATTCCTGCTTCCAAAACGTTACTTTTCATTCAATTTAGCTCATTTTTCTGGAAGTTCTTGGCTGGAAATTTCCAGAGAAAATGTGACAATCACAATGAAGAATGTGAAATTGCACGAAAACATAGTGCTTGTAAATTTATAACGAGCTGCTGATTTAAAACATGAAAACTCGTGAATTTTTGTCCAGTAAATAATTTATTTGACAAAAAAACACGATAAAAAAAGAAGGTTATTTTGTCTGGAAGATTGTAAAAATGGAATTCAGGAAAATTCCAAAAAATCTTCCAGATCAGCATCCCTACCCAAACTATTGAATCTAAAAGAAAATAACCCAGATTACTGAAATTCTATTATATTTCCAATGCAACTGTTAAGATTCACACACATGTGTTTAAGGTTAAATCTTTCATTAAGGTTAAAACAAAATTTTTTATGAAGAGAGTTTTGATTGACATTGATGACAAATAGAAATAAAAACAAATGACAGATATTGAATATAACCCCAACAGTAATTTAGGGATCCTTTATTATGTTAGAAATACAACAAATCATAAAAATGAGATTTCAGTTAGTATCAGTAGAACTCTTTGGAGAGCCTTAGAATATGGAGACCCCTATAGGATGTTAAATTATATTAGTGAAGATACTGTAAATGATAGCTGTGCTGTAATTACAGATGAAGCAGTAAACATGTGGTATCAAGTCAATTTCAAGATTCTCAAAGTTGCTTTAAGTAGCTATTATGTGCAGATGTGGGATAGGAGATTAAGATGCCAAAAGATGGAAGGCTCAAACAATGGAATTGACTTTGAATTAATCAATTCTTCGTCAATATCATCACCATCAACAAAGTTTATTAAATCATTTTTTCAATCATCAAATCCATCAAAAGCATATTCTATATTTCGATACTCAACGACTTGCTATGGATTTGATGGAGCAGCTGCAAATCATTTGTATCGAATGGAATTTTTCGGGAAAGTATTCGGATTGAAGTTTCCTTCAGAGCTTGAAGATATAAAACCGTTCTCTTTCTTTTATATCTTCTATGCTGTCTATATTCCTGAATTATCTTGAAAAATGCTGTCTATTTTTATTTCCCCAATTTAATATTGCTAGACCCAAAAAATATGTTTAAAAGTGACAATTATCAAATTTGATCAAAAGTGAGTTTTTTCATCAAATTTCATTCGTTGACATTATGTTTCAACCACCTACTACGATTTTATTACACATAAAGAAAAGTATTAACGAGACATAAAGGATAAAAACATTAATATTTTTATCATTATTTTGCCAGTCATGATATCGAGCATCAGCGAGTTTTGATTTGATTTTTAGATGTGAAATATATTGTTATCTACTAAATGATTCACGCATTTCCCAAAGATAAAAAATATTGAATTTTAGTATGAATCATTTTACATATGAATATATCGAGGAAAACCAAATATAAGCAAATACAGAGATAGTAATGAGGCTAAAAGTGAAATAATTTATTTTTGATTAAAAATAAAAAGGATAGAGCTTTGTAATTAAGATAAAAATAATCATTTAAAACATTACTTAGAAATCATTGTGTTCTTCTTCCTCAGCTTCCTTTTGTCTCCTGATTTTTTCTTGCTGATCATAGATTTCGTTGTTCACAGCGTTCTGTACGAGGAAGCTTGCTGTTGACTTTGTTTCAAAGTCCTCATCTGGATAAACAGGATAGTGGATTTTGTAAGTTCCGTCGACAATATCGTTGATAATTGCTTCATAGATGTCGAAATCGTTGTTGTCGAGGACATAAATCTTCTCTCCTTTCATGTAAACGTGTGTGTCTTCTCTAGAAAACTTAGGGTTCGCTTGTGTCATGGCAAAGTGAGATAAAAATAAAAGCTTTCAAAAATGAATTTTGGAAATTTAAATTTTGCAATAGCTAGATATAACGATTTTCAAGTCTTTATTGAATTTGCATTCAAATTTTGAAAATTTGGCGGGAAAAAGTGAGAATATCATAAATAATAATGTAAATATTATTTTTAAAATTACATCTACCGAATTTTCTAATGTTAGTTTACGTATTTCACCATTAGATGTGGAATGTCAAAGAAGAGTTTCCCCTCGGTGCTTGATCCGAAGCCTCTGTTGTATAGATTGAAATTTTCGATTTTATAATTTGACTTTTGGCAGACGGGAATTCGATTGCAAAAAATATACATAAAAATATGACTATTTATGCTCGAAAATGGCAATATTATTTGAGTCATAATTTTTTTGTGTACAATCTAGGCTTTAGCATTATGACCAAAATAATTTACTTAAGATAAACTTTAAGTATCGAAACATAAGTGATTAACTAATGGTCTCGAAAATATTGAATCAAAAATAATCTAAAATAAGCCATTGCCAACATTATGAATAGTTTTTATATACAATGCCCAATAGTTTGCATAAAGGATTTTGTTATTATATGGTTGAATAGTGATTTTTTGATAAAAATATAACAAAAATCTTGGCTCGGCTTCGGTAAAAGAATCAATTTATATTGCTTTACAAATATTCAAAAATGGTGAACAAAAGGGTATAAGATTTGTAGTTTTACTGAAGAAAGAAGCAAAGAATACGTAAATCCCCTTTATTTTCAATGAAGACCCTAAAAATAATGACACTTTTTACAAATTTCTTAACTTTGTCACTTTTTAAAAATAACATGTTTTTGCTTTTTGCTTTTACCATTCAGATCCAACCATGGGTTGAAGGTGATCGCATTGGGCTAAACATGCTGAGGGGTCTCCCTGACTACGGAATGATGAATTTTCACGAGTTACATCGAGATCCTTCTTTAGCTTGGGTTAAAAAGGCTGTAGACGCTCATGAAAAGTCCATTGCAATGGAGGCTATAATGAAAAGAGAATACGACCCTAAGACTTACGAATCTGCGATTATGTTACCTGAATCTGATGATATTCCTCTGACATCGCTGTTTTTGACTAATTTTAAGTCTGAAGATAATGAATCCCCCGATGCACTACTGATTTTTGTTCCAGAAGAAGAAACAGTTGTAAATCCACAAGAATTAAACATAAATAAGGAAGAAAACGACCATCCGTTAAGTGTCAAGTATAATAAGCATTTCAACCCCGAGAACCAAAACTACTACGATGAAAATGACATGCCAAACAAAGAAAAACTGCCTTTATTCGAAAAGAAACCTAAATTACAAAAAATTCTCATCGAATCTTCCAACATTCATGATGAATCACACCAGATTGGCAAAGAGAAGTACATTCCAAGAAGAAAAACAGTTGTTCCATTAATTCAGACATCTACTGAATTTGAAGTCCCTAAGAAATCTCTAAATGGAGGAATTTCATTGCCAAAGATCATTAAGAGTATTTATAACTTAATAACGCATTATTTTATTTACATATTTGCAATTTTGTCGATTTCGGCTTTTATTTACCATCATATTAACGCCATGAAATCAAGTGAAAGCAAAATTGAAGTTGTGCCAGCTGATATTGAAAATCCACCAACTTTTACATTAAATGCGAAATATATGGATGAATTGTATCAAATGATTCGATTATTCAAGGGAAATAACATTGGATCAATCATTGATGATCTTAATATACCTCCAAATATCAGTGAAATTGGAATTGAAGCACTCAAGAAATTTTACAATGATGATTTCTACGTTCCTTCAAATTGCGATTTAATCATTGTCTTACGCAACCTTTTGCAGCACAATGTGATAACAGAGAATCAGCTTGGATACTATTTCTCTTTCTTTGATGATCTGCTTCAGCATTCATATGAATGGTTCTCAAAGAACAAAGAAATTTATGCTCAATGTTTGGGTCCAAATAGTGCTACATTCTTAGCGAATTTGCCTAAGAAATCTCCAAAACGCTTTAAGCGAAAGAAATAATTTTGTTTTTGTTTATAAAGATTATGTTTGTATGTTATCAAATTGTTATATATAGTGGTGTTTATCAGATCTTTTTACTCAAACTAAACTAAAAAGAAGAATAACAGGAAACTCATATAAGGTGTTTTAGTTTAATCTTTGACGTTTGCAAATGAATAGAAGAATAAACCTGCCGCAAAACGTGATTTGTTTTTGACTTCAATAGTTTCATCTCTTTTTTTCATAACATATATGCACTCAAAGAAACTTTTTTCTGTGAATGAAACAGTGAACTTTTCGGTGGCGCTTGACTCAAATGTGACGGATTGAGTGATTGTTGTATTATCAAAATAGCGCTGACTGACTGTAATAGTACCCTTAAACATTGCATTGCTAGTGTTGTGAAATAATGAGCAACATTCTATAAAAAGTTTCGCATAATCCGCCCAGATCAAAACACCAGGTCTCCAGTTTTTAATGCAAATTGTAAATTTCATTGAACAATTTTCACCCCGGCCGAAAAATGACAAATACATACCATTGCCACAAACAACTTCAGTCAAATTATAGAAATTAGAGAATTTAACAAAACTATCTGGTTCATAATCTTGAATGAAGAATCCCGAAATGTATATCATATAATAGGCTTTATTAAACGAGCTGTTGATATTTTTGTACTCGACTGTTCCACTTCCTGAACGAAACATTTGAGCTGTTCTTGTAATTCCACATTCGAAAACGCTTGAATGCTTGAAATAATTTTTAGAAGTATTTAAATCTGTAACAACTGAAAAAAAATGTATGGATTGTTGATCCTGTCATAGAGCAGTGATATAATATCCGATCTTGAACACATTGACCTTTGCTGAAAAAATAAAAAGAACCACTATTGCCCCGAGAGCTACAGTTTTCAAATGCACTTATTTCGACAAGAAGACGTGTTTCATTAACATTATCCTCAAAATATATAGTTCTATCGATGAGGTCTTGAAATTTGCATTTTGAAACTAAGAAAGATGATGAATTTGTAACATTGAGAAATTTACTTTGATTGGAATTGGAGTGTTGAGTAAAATCATCCCCATCATAGTAATAACTCCAACTTCCGAAAAAGAGAAACGAATTAATGCATTCAATTTTTCTGACACTTTTATTGTTATTAGAATTATAAACGGGTAGAATTGCTATATAGTTTTTTATTGAATAATTTTAATCTTATTTTTAACCACATTGTCACTTTTCATAAAACGAAAACGTATATCAGCAACATATGAAGATGGAGGGGGAGTAAAATATCCCTCTGATTTTTCATATCTTGCATCAACACTCAGTAGTACAAAGAATCTTGTTATTAATAGACTTGCAAAACGAATTTTAGGATGTGAAAATTCATATGCTACAAAACCATGTATTTCGAATCTTATTTCTTTCTCATTTCAATCTGATCCACTTCTTGAAGTCATTGAGACTTATGCATTTTATAAATGCTTTTTAATGACATCAATTGATTTAACATCACATTCTCATTTAACAACAATTTCTGATTATGCATTTGCAGATTGCACTTCTTGCTCTCAAATAACTCTCCCTAACGGAGTAACAACTATTGGAGAATGTGTATTCCAAAAAAAACTAACATTGCTTCATTTTCTCTTCCAAACACAGTTAAATCATTTCCAAATTATTGCTTTTAGGGTTGCTCTCGTTTGAAGATATTAGATATTCAAACATTCAGTCAATTGACATCAATACATCGTAAATTTTTAGCATACACTGCAGTCACTTCGTTATTTGTTCCATCAGGAGTTAACTCCATCGTTGGAAGTTCTTTTGAATCATTACATTTGGCTGAAATAATTATTCAAGACCACCAAAACTTGTTGTTGAAACGTTTGTTATACCTGATGGTGTTACATGTATTGACTATGCTTCATGTTATGCGGGTCAATTTAAGTATATTCAATTCCCATCGTCTGTCACTAAAGTTGAATCATGGTCCTTTTCTTTGTCATAAATTATGGAATTGACTTTGCCAGATACAATTATCGAAATTGGGGAATATGCTTTTAGCGGCTGCTCTCGACTCACAAAAATTTGCCAAAAGCATTAAAAACATTAAATAGATATACGTTTAAGGAAATGTCCATTAGTAGCATTACTTTACCTGCATCTATCGAAAAGATTGAAGTTGCTTTACTCATTATAATATATTATATTCCCATTGTATAGCATTTTCATAACGTAAAATATGTTGTTGTCGATGATAAATAGGTAAATCTAATCACAAATATGTTTTTTTGAAAAAAAAAAAAAAAGTAAAAAGCATATTTGTGATTAGATTTACCTATTTATCATCAACAACAGCCTATTTTACGTTATAAAAATGCTATACAATGGGAATATAATATATTATAATGAGTAAAGCACATCATGGAAAATCAATGTTTTTGATGCAAGATATATCTAATATTTTAATGAAATATAGACTTTGTTAGCTAATTCTTTAATATATCATGCACAACAGGATTTTGTACATTGAGGTTCAATAACTTCGCAAAAAGTTAATCCAGTGAGTTAAAAAACGAGTTTCGCCGACTTTGTGTATAAAAATTTAATTGCCCATGTCGGAAGTTCTCATACATTTGGCAACAGATCATATTATACTCTTGAAAATTGTTATGTAGATCAATATAATGGAAATACTCCTAAAATAAAAAACTCAATTTTAAATCAATTCACTTTGCAATTATCTCATTTATCAACAGGTTTGTGTCAAGCAGTTCATCAGCTATTGTTTGATCAGCAAGCAGCAAACGAAATCAAATTTCGCGTTTTATCAATCAACTATTGTAAAATGCTTGATTTGGCTTCATTTGCATTGAATCTTGCAACACTCTTGGAAATGGCATAATACACTATAATTCTTTTGTTTTGAAATCATTAATATCATTGTTGTTAATGAGTGTAATAAACATTCAATTTTGATTCAATTGGTTAAAACTAAATTTAGTTATTCAAAATCATTACATTTGATACATCTCAAAAAGGAAATATGTTTCATAATAATTTTATATCAATAACAGTGTTATTTGTTAATGAAATTTGAATCAAAAGATAAATGATATGATTTATCATATCGAATGTTTAGCATCGATATTCTTGATGTATGTGAGTATAATGAGAGAGTATTTATTGATCATTAATGTTAATATTATTTAGATTAAGAAAGAAATGCACTAAAGCTGTCTTTGTGGGTATAAATCTATCAACATTGACATAAAATTACTACAGACGGATTCTCAATGACAGCCATGCAACCAAACAAACATAATCTATAAATGTCATGACCACTTATCGTGCACTGAAATTTTTTTGAGAAAATAGCCTCTCTATGGCGTATAGATGTTAAATACAAATTTTCAAAAAAAATCATTAAAATGGCAGAATTTTTACACGAAATTTCAGATTTTCATTTTTTATGTTAACAGATACGAGCTACGACGTAGCTCCTGGCGGCATAGACACCAGGGATGGTAGATTGATAGTCTGCAAAGGCGATCAGATCATTGGCGAAGATGGAACGAATTATACTATTCGTGATAAGCTCGGTTCTGGAAATTTCTCTGATGTTTACTATGCAGAAGATGACAAATACAGGCAAATGTACGCTCTCAAAGTTATTAAGTCGAATATGAAAGAAATTGGAAAAAACGAAATTTATATCAACTTAAAATTAAGAAAATCACTCTCACCTGAGGAAATATTGAATCTTGCTGTAATGGAGGGGTGTTTCGAATACGAAGGACACATTGTTATTTTGTATGAAGCTTTAGGTCCAGATTTTTACCAATTGCTTCAAGCAAAGAACTTCAAACCAATGAATACTCACATGATCAAGCTTATATTTCGCGATGCCGCAAGAGGATTGCACTCTCTCCATAAACTTAACTTAGTTCACGCTGATATTAAACCAGAAAACATTTCTCATGTTAAAAACACAGCTATATCCAAATTGATCGATCTTGGTGGTTGCTTGGATTTTGAAACAAAGCCTTCAGGATATTTCATAACAAGATTTTATCGCGCACCTGAAGTTATTCTTGGATATCCAATCTCAGCAGCTTCAGATATTTGGTCTCTTGCCTGCACTATGGCTGAATTAGCAACATCATATCCATTATTCCAATCTTCGCATGAACAAGAATTATTAAGTGTAATAATGAGAATTGTTGGTCCAATTCCAGAGAAAATGATTGAAAAAGCTCCGTTAAAGGACAAATTCTTCGAAGATGGTGAATTAATCGATGAAGAAACATGGTGTACAGCAAACAAAAGAAATATGAAAGCAATTCCTCATTGGGGTCCAAATATTCATTCATTAGATGATTTGATAGTCAAAGGTGATCGTGAGTATGATTTGTTATGGGATTTGCTCAAGAAAATGTTGAAACATAATCCAGAAGAGAGATTAACAGCAGAAGAGGTCCTTGAGCATCCATTCTTAAGCGGTGCACCAGAATTCAATGTTCAATACACGAAATCTTCAAAAAACTAGAATTTTATTATCTTATATGAGTGTTTGTTTGTTATTTTTGGCTTGGCGATATTATAAAGCTTGTGTTTGTTGTGGATATCAAATCTCAGTTGCCAATTCGACGAATAGGAAATATCCCAAATTAATAACTTCGTTTCGAGACACTGGATCTCATATATATATTGGTATATTGGCCCCAATTAAGTTGTGCTTAGAGTGATTGAGTTGAACTTTAATGAGATAAAATTGTTGCATTTTATAACTCATAAATAAGAGTGTATAGGTGAATGTAAAGCCAATTATAGAAAGACAATATCCAAATATGAGTTTGTTCAGAATGCGGATTTGATTCAAATCGAAAGCCTACAATTTTAAAAGAGTCAAATTGTTTCTTTTTGATATCTGAACTCAAAAATAGAACAAAGAATAGTTTATGTTTTTGTAATTTTTCATTTTGATTTCAATATCATAAAGTGAAGCTTTTAAAGCTTGGATTATAACAATATTCGATATCCGTAGTCAATCCACAGCTTCATCCTTGGAACTGATTTACGATCCAAAAATGAGCCAAATTAATTTTTCATTCCTGCAGCCAGGATCTGGGCATTTCGCTATTTTAGGCCCTAAGTTCTGTAATCCCAAAAACTACGAGTTCAATTCATTGTTTGACACCAAAATTTAAAAACGTTTTTTATCTATTTTACAAGAAATAATCAATGATACCTGTTACACTCCTCTAATATATGGGTGTAATAGCAACCTTTGCTTCCATTTATGATATCAATATATGAAAATTTAAATCAACACTTCGCCTTACCGTGAACAACAATACTTTATCACACCATTATTAAACACTTCACCTAAAGATATATATGGTATTGGTCATTCAGATATAGTGTTGTAAATAATTTGCCACACGCTCAAAAAATTTTTGTTGGTTAATGTATTCTTGTTTCTGTTATTAGTAAGTGTCTGATTGTATTGTTAATTATTTTGACAACCTTTGAGACTTATTTGGCTAATCCATCGCTTGAAGAGATAAAAACAAAATATTTTGCTTGAAAAGATTTCAAAACATTTTTGAGTATTTTGACCGTAAAATCTTATTCACTATCATGTATAGTATCGTTTAATAGATAAATTAAACATTTACAAGCATTTTGCATAAATTTCGATATTTCCGTGAATAACTTCTAGAATGAAATATCAATTCTCCGTAACTAAAAATTGAATCTTTATGATTTTGAATGATTCTTTCATTTTATTTCTGAGTGTTTTTTAAATCCATTGACCATATTCTAATATTGTTTTATGGTCATAAAAGAGAATTGTAAATGAAAGAACAGATTAAGATAAAGCTGATTCATGCATTGAATTTTTTCTTTTAATTTTTAATTAAAAATTTTCTCTTTGTTATATGATTATACACACTATATAGAGTAGAATTAGAATATAAATGTTAAGATGTCAAGATTCAGAGACTAATAGAAAAATTCAATGCAAAAGTGGTCCTCATTCTATAAAAAAGAAATTGTGATGGCTGTCAGAATAAATCATTTTAAGGCATTTCGGTAATGTGCCCACTAGCTTTACCAGCATGGACTAATGTTACTGACGAGTGCTACATCAAGAAGAAAGCACAAGCATGCCTCAGCAAGAGTTATCTCGCAGTTAACGTCATCGCGTTCATCTCAGGCATCTCTATCTTCTTCTGCATGTATGCTTACAGAAAGACATTCAAAGTTTCCACATACGAAGGCTACAAGCTCTTCAGTATCTCCTACAAAGTTGCCATCATCATCCTTCAGTTGATTGGTTACATCATCTCAAAGTTCACGGGCATTGTTGTAATTTCATCATTGGACAAGACAAAGCGTGCTTTTATGATTGTTTCTCTTACACTTGTTGCTGAGATCTCATTGATTCTCTTTGGTGCTTGCCCACGTCCTTACAATGCTTTCTTCATCTTCATCAATGGTTTACCACTTGGTCTCTTCTGGGGCCTTGTTTTCTCATACTTAGAAGGCCGCAGAACATCAGAGATTTTGGGCTCCGGTATGCGCATCTCCTTCATCGCCTCATCAGTTATTGTTAAGACAACAGGTGCTTACTTCGTTAACAAGAAAATTGCCGATGAATTCTGGATGCCAGCTTTAGTTGGTGCCATTTTCTTCCCAATCCTTTTGTTCTTCAAATTCCTCATTGAGTTAATTCCACCACCAACAGCAGAAGATATTGCTGCTAGAACAGAGAGAGTCTCAATAACAAACTAGGACAGAATTAACTTCTTGAAGATGTTTGGCCCAGGTATCTTCGTCATGGTTCTTTTCTCAATGCTCTACACCTCTTTCAGAGACTTCAGAGATAACTTTACACCAGAGATTTTCGGTGCCATGAGCTTCACAACACCATCCAACTTCGCCTGGTCTGAGCTCATCGTTGCTATCATCATTTGCATTCCAGTTGGTCTTCTTATGTTCTTCAAGGATAACATGAAGGGATTCATTGCCTACCACTTAATTATTGCCGGTGGTTTAATAATCTTCGGTATCTCCACATTCATCTTCGACAAGGGTCACCTGAATGGCATTGTTTGTATTGGTTATGTTCCATACAACTCCATGATTTTCGACAGAATGATTGCCGCTTTCAGAGTTAAGGCAAACAGTGGATTCCTTATTTACTTCGCTGACTCCATTGGTTACCTTTCAAGTGCCGCAGTTATGTTCCTTACGGAATTCGGTCCCAAGTTGAATTGGCTTGAATTCTTCAGATATGGTGCTTACGCATATGTTTTCGCTGGAACAATCTTCCAGTTTTAGTCTTTGACATACTACTGCATCAGATACAAGACACTCCATATTAAGGAGAAAGAGGAGGAGGAGAAAGCCAAGTTAGATCACTCCTCTCAAGAAGATCCATCGACAACTTCTATAAAAGTTGACAGCTCCGCTGAATCCTCAACAGTTTCCACAACCAAGTCATCTGCCGAGGAAGAAATAGATTCGGCAAATGTACTTGCGGAATTATAATATTGTTATATTATTTTTGTTTTATTTTTAATTCAAGTATTGCAGAAAAAAAAATCGATTCTATCATCATTAAAAAGATCGGTTGCATAAATTGAAACACGGTGCGGCATATGATCTTTTTAACTTGAGTAAAATAATACTCTAGTCTATAGCCAGTTTCTTGTGAAGTTTAATCCTTCACAAACACAAAAGATGAGCACCTCTCTGAAAGAAATACTTCTTCTTCAAAAAAATTCACATCAAGCTTCTTCTTCTCCTGACTTCTCCAATCATCTTTTTGATTGAGAATTTTCCTCAGCACCATATTGCACATTCATTTTTGATTCTTATTCACAGTTTTATATTGGATTCATCATCATTATTGCAGAAAATTTATAAGATTTTCTATCATTTATGAATATTCATCATTCATCACAGGATGTACATGTTATTATTCTCTGTGTGAACTTTGTATATTAGTTTATAAGTGTAATATAACATAATAGAGAAAATTGAAAATATTTTCAAAATTATGTTGGAATACGAAATAGCGAACAAATAATTAGAGATGTGTATAGTATATAGATAATTTATAAGTACAAGTTTCGTAGATATAATAATGAGAGAAATAATTTTGGAATTTGTCGGAAATTAATAACAATTTGTGTGTTTGACTGAATGTATTTTGATTTCATAGTTTTTTGTCTCAAACTTGAATCTGTGAGGTTTGTTTAAATGTCTTTGGCCAATGAAATTGTGAAAATGCAAAAGTAACTAAGAAAGGAAACAAATGTTGTGCGAACAGATCTAACACAGGATTGTGGTATGGATTTAATCTATTGATCAAAGTAATTGGCATTAAATTGGAAATATCAACAGAAATAATGGCAATCGTCATTAAGAACATGACAAACAGATAGATTTTATCATATTTGTTCACTGCTTGCCTAATGGAAATCACCGTGAAACTGAATATTAAACATTCCATCATTAGGTGGAAGAATTGAGCGAGAAATGCGAATTCATCATAGTTGCTGTATTTTTCGTTATTCAAAATTGAAAAAAGGATTTCTGAAGAGATATATAATGTTCCAATGAAATAGAAAATTTGATTGCAAAATCTAGCTGGAAAATGCTCTGTAGAAACAAAAAACAGAGCTGTTCCAAGAATAGATTTTGATAAGCTGTTAAATAAAATAAATGTTTTTGAATCTTCTTGTTTCTCAATTTTCATGTTTGCCAACACGACAGAAAGAAGTAAAACTACTGTCATAATATGGTACTTCTCAACATTTCCCTTTGCGAAAGTATTCAAACTGAATAAATACAATAAAAGCGTTGCTAACGCAAGTAATCGTATTTCTTTGTGGAACACATCGGCTAAAGCTGTAAATTCATATGAATTTTGATGTGTTGATACCATTAAAGTTGTATCATCGAATTTACCATTAACATATAATTCAACAATGAGATCATCCTTGTTCGAGAATGGAACGTAATGCAAAAATGCTATATCTCCTGTGAAATTGAACAATTTTTGTATTTGAACGGGTTCTGGACCTGACAATGAAGTAATAAAAAGCAAAACTTCATATGTGTAAGTTTTGTTGCTTGGATTCATAAAATATCCAGTGATAAAAAAATTATGCTTAAAATTCGGATCTAAATAAGAAATTGGAAATATTCCATAGAGAGTTCCATTTCTAAGAATTTCAACGTTTCCTTTTACGTATTTTGAGATTTGATTCGTTTGTTTCGAAAATTTGATGAAAAAAGAAGCCAAGCAAACGATTATTGATATGGCAGCGAGTGAGGAATGAATTAATTGTCTGAAGCGTGAACTTGACGCAAATGGATTCCTTCCAAGTTCATCCATTATTGGAAATTTTCGGAGAATTTGAAATACCCCTGTTTTATTTGTTTGGACCCCAAACAAAAAGCATTTCTATTTTCTCCATCGTTTTACCTATAACATATATTCAAACTTTATCTATAACTATTCTCTATTGCTTGAAATATATTAAATGTATCAATATAGAAAAATATCATTTCCATATGTGCAATTCAAAATCATTTTCTTTCATTTTTAATATTTTATATAAATATAGTTAACATTATTAATACATTCATCGAATATAGCTTATAAAATAGAATTATAAGTGTTAATCAAAGAAAATATATCGAAAATATAATATATTTATCAAGAAACGAGAATACATATCTTAGTTGATGAAAACTTTAATGATTTAAATATATTAGAAAATATATAGATTTAATACAATAAAAAACAACAAATATTATTTATTTAAAACTATAATCAATTATATTTCGGTGTGTCGAGGCCATATCTATAATGAGTGTGCTCAACTTGTTCGTTAACAACTTCAGCTTTCGTTGCAGAACATCCATGCATTCCAACAGCAGCCGCAACAGCACCAACGATGGCAATGTGTTGGTCCTGTGGAACAACATTTATTCCGGCAGCTGCAGTGACTAAAGTGGCTAATTCTGCTTCGAGATTAGTGATTCTTTCTTCGCCTTCTTCCGTCAATCCTTGGATTTCGCCTTGATATTTATTGATTTTCTCATCAAGTTCATCAAGGTCATCAAGAAGATAGTCTTCTTTCTCATATAATGCATCATTCTCGTCTTGAAGATCTTCGATAAGATCTCCGTTCTTGTTCTGTATTGTTTGGAGTCTTCTTTGAAGTTCTCTTGCGATTTTGTTGGAAACTTTCGTTGTGTGCTTCTTGTCTGCCTCCTTCTTCGCTTCGAGAGAAACAAGAAGAGTTTGCGATTTGCCTGTGAGCTTTGTAATCTTCTTTTCTAAGTCGCTGATGAAATTATTTTGTTTTTCGAGATTTTCGTTGTGTTCTCGTTTGAGGCTTCCATAGCCCAGTGTTATTTTGTTCAGATATTTATCTATTATTCCGTGTGTGCTCTTGGATTGGTTCATTACACTTTGAGAAAATTTCGCCCATTGTGCAGCATCTTCTTCAGCCTGCTGTTTCTCGTCAGCGAAGACCTTCTTCTGTAGGGCAACGATATTTTTCCATGTTTTGTGTAGCTTTTCGATCTCAATGTTGTGTTCTTCGTCTGCTTCTGATTTTGTTGTGTGTTGTTGTGCTTTGAAGACATCTCTGTCGAGAGACATAATGTATTCTGTACTAGGCACCTGTGTATGTGAAAATGGAAGCAATCTGAAGATTTCATTCTGCAATTGTCGAAGGTGAAATCGTAATTGAGTATTTTTGAGTTGCATTTGAAGACATTCTTCTTTTGTTCGTAAAATTTGTAAATGGCTTTTACTAACTAATCGTTTAACTTCGTTCATTTTGTTGCATTTTTCGATCACAGCATTGTCAAGAACTTGAACTTCCTGCCAGAATTTCTTCAAACTCGAAATTTTGTCCAGTGCAGCTTCTTTTTCTTGCGCAAAAGCTTCCTCTGTCGCCTTGAAATAAGCTTCAAACTGCATTCGAATTTTAAATTTTAAACGTACAGTTGATTTTGCAAAAGCATAATGCATGAAAATAAAACAACCACTTTCTCGGTAAATTTTCATTTTTACGCCCTAATCACTAAAGATTTAAAATTTCAAAATATAAATCTCATTTTTGAGTATTGATAATGAGTCTCTATTCTCATCACATGTTGTATATCATAAAATAGCTCATTTAAAGATCGTATCAAAATGGATTAAATTTCTTCCCCATAATAATCATTATAAAAGTTACTAAATAGTCTACACAACAATGTAATAAAAAATTATGTGATTTGGAAATGATTGCATCGTTTGATTAATAAAGAATAAATTTTGGAAATTGGGAAAAATGAATATTGATGAATTTTTAATAAGTTTAATTACCTGAACAATGGAATAAAAGAATTCAATAATTGCAAAGTTCTATTTCAAACAGGGAACTCAAAATTTCATATTTCTTCCTAATTCAAAATACAGAAATGTTATAACATTCAAATTGATTTTGAATTGAAACATTTCATTTTTCTCATTGATGTGTCAAGAGCCCATACAAGCGTCTCCATGTTCGCCATCAAAGAGACTATTTACATGAGATTCGATCCAATTACCTTGGCAAAAAGAATCATTCATGCAATAAATCATTATCAATTGTCAGAATATGAAGTTTTCTTTGTAATAAATAATGCATCAGCAAGTCTTAGGACAGATATAAAGTCCCTAGCAATACTATATGGCCTAGTCAAATTGAACTGTGGACAACATGAGAATCAATAGGTAACTGAGAAATTAGCTTCAGCTCTCTTATAATTGGGAGTATATGTTCCAAAGGAAAACAACCACTCTTGGGATGCTATAAGGGAGTGATAGCCTAGAGACATATATAGCTTAGGCCATAATTAATATGAATGAATAAAAATTTGATTTTTCTAAATTTCTTCCTTAATTTTTTATATGCTAAATTCAAACATGTTGACAAAAGGTGGCCCCTATTGTTATAAATATGTCAAATTTTATCACTGTAAAGGAGTTTATTTAGGACAATGATACCACTGGATAAAAATTAGTCGAGGTTTAAGTCATATAAAAACATATAAATCTCGTTTAAAAAGATGATAATAAATTGTTTTTCTTAACATATAAGCGAGATTATCATTAATTAACCTTTTAGAAGGATTTGAATGAATGATATTGATTTGATGTAGGAAATGTGACATTCAAACTGATTTTGAAAAGAAATACTTCACATTTATTATTGAATGTGGACATACTGTATCCGGATTCGAATTCATATATGAGATATCAAAGGAATTCGATCCAGTTGATGTTTCAAAAAGGGGACTAAGATCAATCCAAAAAAATGAAATGACAACTGATTTTTTGAAGTCCCTAAACCAAGTAGCTGGGAATTCTGCTACGGATTTACCTAATCTAGCATTACTATATGGCCCAATCAAATTAAATCGTAAGAATGAAGTCACTACAAATCAGAAACTCATCTCTTATAGTTATTGGGGTTCCAAAGGAATTATGAATAAATATTTTATTATACTATTTTTAGATTAATAAACTATTTCCATCAACTGTGTTAAAGTTAGGCTGGATAACCCTCTTCTTCTTCAAGCAAATGATGGTGACTACGATTGCCACTACAACAAGAGCAACAACGCTAACACCGATGATGACCCAGTAGTACCAAGAAATGGAGCGGATCTTAACAGATGGTGAGAAGATTGTAAGGACCGCACCGAGTGTCCATTGTGGTTCGACACCACCAATAAGTTGTGGCGCTCTGATAACAACATCAGTGATAAAGCCATCGAAACCACGCTGAAGGAAGTTGATGTTGAAAATCTCCTGCAAATAAGCCATGCTGATGTACCCATATTTTGGATTATAATCATATGCTTCCTGGTATGTGAGGTTACCGTACCACCATGTCTTTTTGATGTAATCGTCAAGGTTCAATGTTTCATTGATCTTGAGGTATTGAGCGGAGAATATCATAACGCCTTGAGCATAAATTCTGTTGAACTTGGCTGGAAGCGGGACGCAGGTATTCTCTTTCTCGTCCTTGAAGATGCATGAATATCCGCCGCAGTTCTTTGGATCATCCTTCTTGAAAACAAACTCGGAATAAAGGTCATAGCACTTCTGGTAATCTGGTTTACCAAAGAAGGTTTCATTCTTTCCATCGATATTAAATGTGTAGTTTGCACCAGCAATGATGCATGGGGAGTCATGTCCTGTCTTCAAAACCTCTCTGTGGACTGTATTAGCGTTCTCATCACCGCCATATCCGATCCATGAATGCGCGAAAACTCTATATATGTCCTTTCCGATGAAAACCTCGTGTGTGAACTTATCGAGGAATGTTCCGGCCTTTGATTGGACTTCTGTAGCAATCTGTGCTGAAGCGCCACCAAATTCGAAAATTGGAAGTGTTGAAACATTTGTTCCAAATGCGTAGCGAAGCCTGTTCACGCCAATCCATGCAAAGAGGGCCTCTTCGTAGCCTTCGATGACCCTGAAGTGCTCTCTTTTGACTTTGTAAGTGAATCTAGACTTTGCTTTTTCGAAAGCGAGATCCATAACACGCTTTTGAGCTTCCGGTGAGATAAGACGCATTCCAGCTGTTGCGTAAATAATTAATTCGACGTCTGGACGTTCCTTCTCAGGAATATAATTATTTGAGTAGTTTGTTAACAATTCATCATAGATTTTGTCCATTATTGACTCATCCTTTGCGACGTCAGCAAGTTTGTATGATCCTTTACGATTGGCTGGTTTATTTTTTTCATCTAAGACAGCTGTGAAAGTGGAAGCATTCTTTGGATCAGAGAATTGGTAAATGTAGACACGTGTGGAGCTACTTCCGGCATCAAATATCAATATTTTCTGTGATAATGATGAGAATATCAAATATGAAAACATTTATTTTTTTGCAAAAAAGTGAAAAAAAATCCACTTTTTGTGTTTTATCGTCATTGGATATTTCAAATTGTGTTTTATTTGAATTTCGTGTTTTGGGACGGTTTTATCGTTGAAATATTGATATCGAAATTCTTATCTTCATCACGCGCTCTTTTGACCATATGATTATGCTCTCTTCGACGATTTTATTGTGGATATCGGTGCAGTTAGGCTCATCGATTCAAATTTGGAATCGAAATATTTTTTTGATTTAAATCCTTATTATTTAAAATCCAAATACCTTACTTCATAGGCTTCTTATTGCTGAATTATTTTCTATTTGAACACATCTTGCAAAATATTGAATTTAATTATAAGAGCTGATTACAACTCGGGAATGGATATTTTTATTTAATTGCAGCATAAATGGTCATTCTGTGTTGAATATTTCTTTTTAAAAGATTCTTATTCATCTTCTTAATTCACACCTTAAACTATCCATCTATTATGAAATTTCAAGACAAACAAATTCTATTGATAGTGCTTATATTGATTCCTAACGAAATAACTTTCAATTCTTTAAATTAATGTCTATTTCAGATGATATTTTCACTCGAAAATGATGCGTTGAAAAAGATGGTTTTATTCTAATAAAGACTTACACTAATGTTTAATGTCTAAAATATCTCAGTTTTTGAATGTTTGCATTAGTTTCTGTGTGTGTTGATTGATGCAGTTTCATAAAATTCCAAATAAATTTTATTCATATAAATAACAAATAAATATAACAATACTACTTCATTCTAGGAGTAGCATTTTGTTGTTTCTGTAACAGCGAAGTGTTCTGTTGCTTCAATTGATCGACTTGTTCTGTCATTCGATCGAGTTTTGACTCCTTTCGTTGAAGTAATTCGTTCAGTTGTGCAATAGTTTGATTTGCCTTCTTGAGCAATCCCATGAGTTCTTCGTTCTTCTGTTCCGCCATGAGAGCTCTCTGCTTGACACTCTTCATCTTCGCCATCTCCTTCTGCATCAAGTCATCGCTTGTTCCGGATTTATCTGATCCAGACAATGTTCCTTCGTTCTTCTGTTTCTTGAGGATATTGTACTCCTTCAGCAAAGCGTTGTACTTCTTCTGGAGTTTGGTATATCTCAGCTTTAACTCGCTGTTGAACTCAGCACCCGCTGATGGTGCAGGAGCTTTAGAATCGGTTGTTGCTGTTGATTCTGAGAATGTTTCTTCTGTTCTCTCATTAAGCTTCTTTAAAGCAGCATCTCTCTGTGTTTCAGCCATTCTAATTGCATCATCTTTGTCTTTGAGGAGATCCGTGAGTTCTGCAATCTTTGCGTTCTTCCTCTTGAGCTCCAAAGCAACATCGCCAAGATTATCTTTGCCGAGAGGACCTCCATTTTGATCTTGAACAGCTCTTAGATCTAATGCGTCTTTAATACGCTGTTCAACATATCTATCTGCTTCGTTCTTGAGATTGATGAACTTCTCCTTGAATGATGCGCGTTGATCTTCTAATTTCATCTGTAATAGTTCTATTGTGCGTTGATTTTCTCTTAACAAGTTCTCGAAATCTGCAATTCTCTTGTCTTTGTCTGCTGTGCTTCTTCTCAATTCATCGACATCATGACTTAACTTGAGGTTTAACTGCTTCAAGTTCTCCAAGAGATTGTTTTCGTCAATTTCGCGCTGTGACAAAACAAACATCAAATCATCTGATGGATAAGCGAGTTCGCCACCAACAATAAGTTGTCCATTCGTATCGAATCTTGAATAGAATGCTGGTCTTGAAACATCCAAGTTCAAGAACAATCCTTCTGTTTGCGTCAATTTAGCACTCTTTGTAACTCTCTTTCCATCTGCTGTTGAGTTCATGTTGTCTTTGGATAAAGCGTTTAATTCTTGTGTTAAATCGTTAACTTTGAGAATTAAGTCTGCATTTTGTCTTGAGTAGTTCTCTGACTGTTCCTTGAGTTTTCCGTTTTCTCCTTTGAGTTTCCTCAATAACTCCTTGAGCTCTATGTATTTCTCCTGCAATGTTCTCGCCCATTCATCCATATCTTCCTTTGAGAACGGCTGATGCTCATAAGGATCAAATGGCTCTGAAGGATCTGTCTGAACGGCCTTTGATGATGTCTGCTTCTTTGTTTCGCGCTTTGGTGTTGTCATTCCGTCTGTTGCATCGATTGTCTTGTTGTGTGGTTTGTTGTTGTTGAAAGAAAGAACTCTCATTAGTTTGGAGCCCTTAACTTTATCTGCTAAGCTTGGTTCGTTATCTTCATAATATTCTTCTTCGTAGTCCTCTTCTTCATAAGAATCATCCATGACTTCTTGTGTTCCTGTTCTGCTGAATGCTCCTGTTTTCGAGAAAACTGTTGCGTGCTGTTTTCCACTTTCACCACCGACGACAATCTTAACTTCAGAGATTGGCTTATTCTTGTGTACAGCAAGTGTCGACTGAAGGATTTCAAGGGCCTTTCTCTCTGTCCTTCTCTGTATATCCTGCGCCTGGTTCTC
This sequence comes from Trichomonas tenax, assembly GCA_023091735.1. Taxonomy (NCBI): domain Eukaryota; phylum Parabasalia; order Trichomonadida; family Trichomonadidae; genus Trichomonas; species Trichomonas tenax. Next base: position 81,953 of record JALKBU010000032.1, read on the forward strand.
AAGGACTTCATTATAGAATGCATGGAAATCGAAAGATGGCGGTAAATATGGTTCAATTGTAACAATGATTCTTTCGAAGATATTGATTTGATTGACTAAATCTGCAATGAAAGCATCTCTTACAGACACTAATGTCTTCAATTGACGTGCCTGTGCTGCTGCTTCAGCAAGACCGATTGTTCCATTCTCGTAATTCGTTAATTGTATTTGCAGTTCTTCCATATCTTTCTTGACTTTCTCTAACTCGAGTTCTTTGTTGACGTAGTCATTTGTTATGTCATCTATTCTCTTGGATTGCGACATAATCTCTTCATTCAACAAATTGATCTGCTCCTCAGCGTATTCCGTCGTTACCCTGTTCTTTTCACGCAATTCATCGATCTGGAAAACATATCTTTCTGAACGATCTCTGTACGGCTCCAATTCCATCTCCTTGTTTTCCAACTGCTTCTTCAGCTTCTGTAGAGCCTTTCTGTACTGTGATACAGTGATTTCAAGCTTTGCTGCTTTCTCTTCGAACGCTCTCAATTTTTCATTCTTAATTTGAAGTTCTTTGACTTGGTTTCTGGATATAATCAGCTGCTTTTGGACTTCAGCCAATGATTCCATACGTAAATTGTCTTTTTGCTGTGTTTGAGATAACGTTTTATCAAAATTAAGCGCTTTAGATACTTCTTGTTCAAGCAACATGCACATCCTCTGTTCGTTATCGATTTCTATCTGTAATTGACGGTTCCTTTCCTCTGAATTTGACAATGTTTTTGATATCTGCTGGTTTTGCTGCATCAAGTCCTCAATAGCGGCATCTAAATCCTTTATATGTGCCTGCAATTGGAGATTCTGGTCCGATAATTGCTTTTTCTCAGCGAGAAAAGAAATAAAATCTTGCCTATGCTTTAACCCGAGTGATTCGAACGCTCTGATTTGTGCTTTGAGATCGCTGATTTCTAAATCGCGCTTTTTAATGAATGAAGATCCTTGTTGAGTTTCTTCGTTTAATGCTTTAATTTTTAATTCGAGAGAATCAACTTTCATTTCGAGTGCTTGATTCTTGGTTTGCAGGCGTTGGTTGGTTCTCGAGATTTCAAGGAATTCTTCACGTTGTTGTATTAATTTTTCTTCTAATTCTTTGTTTCTGTCAGTTAAACTCATATTTTCATTCGTGAGAATTCGAAGTCTGTCGTTTAGAGAACGTAAATTCATCTGGCTTCCTTCCTCATCTAGCGAGGAATCGCCAGCATTGTTCATCGTTTTTTATTTCTAAACGCGCTCAAAAATTTTATCGAAAATTTTGCATGTATGATATCTCCATACAATATATTTCACTTTTTGTCAATAAACATGTGCTTTATTTTGAAAATTTCAAAATGATTTTAAAAAAATGGGAAAACAAACACAACATAATGTATATTTCACTTTTTACCAATGAATTTATGATTTAAGTTGAAATTTTGAATTGCAATTTTTCAAAAATCACGAAAATATATTCATTGTAATATATACTTCACTTTTTACTAATAAACTATGATAAAATTTGAAAAAACTCAAAATCAATTTTCGCGAAAATGATGCAAACAATCTTAGCTATTGATTTATTTCACTTTTTGCTAATAAACCTTGCTAAAATACAAAAATCAATTTGATTTTTTTCTTGATTTTGTAGAAATAGACTCGAATAGTTATGTAATTCACTTTTTGCCAATGAACTTTGATATCATTTTCAGAATATATTTTATCAAAATTAATTATCAATGATTTAGACTCACATGCTTATTCATCATCGCTATACGTAGTGTATTCTAATGCAGCGTTTATTCATTTTATCGTTTTCCTGATTGATTTCTCGAAGACGTCGCAAAGTCAAGAAAGATGAAACAATTACGAGAAGTGAAATTTTGTATTCGTTCTGCGAGGGTGCCTGTGAAGGAACTTTTGCTAAAAGGAAAGGAAAAACGTCAGAAAAAGTTTCATCATTTTTCATGAATAGTTTTGAAATGATATCTGATGTTGACAAGCAGGCTCTTCGCAGTGCTCTTAACTTCGCACACACGTGGTATGCACTTAAAAAGGAGCCAGATCAGTCTGTGTTGAATCAAGTTACTTATATCGTTTTAAAATATCCAGAATTCACACCACACTTAACGGTTCTACTTAAGTACCTCGACACCGACGATTGGATGTACTATACACTTAAATATTGCTTAAAAACAAATAACGAGATTGTTAAAAAATCAATACAAGAGAATCATCCTATCTGGTATATCCTTATGGACAAGATAGTGCACGATGTCAATAAAAAACGCGATAATTTCAAAAAACCTTTTGATGCGAAAAAAGACCGCTGTATAATCGAAGTATTCATTATTTTCTGGAATGACACCAGCTGTGGGCACAGTCTAGCTGACAAAGCAAAATCATTCGTTAATTTCTGCATAGAAGCAAATAGTATCTTTAGTAGACAACTTTTATACAATATCATTCAACTGTTTCCTGATATCTTCGATCCTAAGAACTACGAGAAATACTTTTTATACGATGATTTATCGTATATGGATCTTTATAACAAAGAAGGGAAAATTGTCATATAAATCAACTATCATGGTCTATTTCTACCACTGCATCAAACAATGAAATATCCACTAATTCGATATATCAATATTCACATTTACTAATGCTATGTTTAGCCATTAACTAGCCAAATCTATAGGGCAGTCTTATCAATATGTATCCAGTGAAATTCAAGCGTTTATTAACAATAGAAGATACATATTTTTCTAATTTAGCTTAAATATTTACATTATTCTAAGATGATTCACCAGTATCATCAGAAAAAGATTCAGACATATCTATTCATAGCATGATTCCATTTCCATTTGTTTGTTTAAATTCAAAATGTGAAAATTTTATTTTTCATTTTTAATTTGTGAAACAATGTCTACATGCTTATGCCGTGTTGATTGTTCAATAAAAACCATATGTTTTATTTTTCATTTTTGACTCAAAAAAATCAATGTTATATGAGAAGTAAAGCAATACAACAAGAAAAAAAGTAAAGTTGTCACTTTTCAAAATTATAATGATTTCTTTTCTTTTCCATTTTTCATATTCCTCAAATATATTACAGAGAGTTGCCCCTCTTTTTTACGGAAATAATATAACGTTTGTTTCTAAGAAAGAAGTTCAGCTCTCGTACACGAAACACCCGTTATTTTTATCGAATACAAGATTTAATGCGAACATGTTGAATTTAAAGAATACAGTGTTTACGAGATCGGCTGCTAAAATCGTTAAAGGATATTTTTCAGATCTAAACATCAAAAATTGCGTATTTTCCAATTCAAAATCTCCTCTTGAATCGAAACAAGGAATTGTTTACCAAAACATTGTCACAAATTCAGTAATTCTCACATCTAAGAATGCTGGTGTTTCGATCTCTTCGAGTTTATTCCGAAGTTTATCCTCATCAAAAGATAGCCACGGCGGTGCTATAACTGTTACACTCGCTTCAGTCTCAATTGCACGTTGTGCATTCGAAAATTGCAATTCTATCAATGGTGGTGCAATTTACGCAAAAGAGTCAATGATTGAGCTTAGATTCGTTGGGTATCACATTTGTTCGGCCTCCAATAACGGTGGCGCGTTTTATCTCGATAATGCAAAAGTTGATCTCGAAATGTCCGAATTCACAAAATGCAGCGCGAAAAGCAGTGGTTCTGCCTTCTACGGTATTAATTCTACGATCTTATTAAATAAGATGACATTATATCAAAATACAGCGAAAATCGGAACAGTTTACTTAGAACATTCGTCATTCGAAGGAATTGAAGGATTTTTCTCAAACAATACAGCTACGCAAGACTGTGCCGGTCTTTACCTTAAAGATTCATTCTCAACATTATCAATTGTACACTTCGGAATGAATCTTGTAAATAACAAAGAATTTCCAATCTGCGGATCAGGAAACTCATCTGTTACTTTCAAAGACTACAGCTGCTTACCAACAAACTACCAATTGCCTATCCATTCTGTTGGAAATTTAACATATTCAGATCAATGTCCGCTTTTAGAGCAATCTATTCTCGATATACAGGAATCAACATTCTTGGAGATAACTGTTGTTAACGGTTCTCATTCGAGTCAGTTTATTTACGCTCTAATAGCAATTATTGTTGTTCCAATATTAATTGTATTTTTATTGCCTAAGCTTCTCTAAGGCTTATTATACGAGCTTTGTTTTCATAATAAAATTCATCATTTATTCATAGATCTATGTTTTTCTCTAAAATAATTTCATATAGTATGTTTAAAGTGAAAATTTTCCAATAACTTTCGAATATTTTTATTCTGTCTCTAATATTTAGATGTTTGCATTATTTCAAGAATTCAAAAATCATGAAGTTTCTAAAATTTAATGGAATTTAACATATTTGCTTATATATTGAGATTTGAGTTTGAAAAATATGACAAAACGAAAATCGGTTCCTCAGTGATTTCTCGTTGAAAAGATTGTCATTGGAAGAGCAAAAAGCTTTTGTGATAGTTAAAATAAAATATTAAGATTAATATCCATATTTTAAACTAGTGAAAGTATAACAACAATAGAAAATTCAATAGGAATACTAAAACTCACTTCCTTGGAAACATATTAAGCATATCTTTCTGGATATGTAATGCAGCAAGTGCATTAGAAGCAGTAATAACGTATTGTGTTGGCGGATCAGCGTGCGGCTCTCCCAAGAATATAGAAATTTCGCGATTTGGAGCGTTGTAAGCAGCAGTTGCCTGTGAAACTGAAGGACAAAGGAAATAGCCGTTTTTGTCGTAAGCACCATCGTGCTGTGATGTTGTTATGTTGTCTGGTTGTATGTTGAAGATATTCCATTGAGATTTTTCGATATCGTAGAAATAAATTGGCAAAAACTGGTTGTCACCTTGCGTGTCATCCCTTGATTCACCGCCAACTAAAAGAAGGTAGTCATCGAACGGAACAAGGCAGGCATTTGTAACAGTTGGAGGCGGACAAACGCCAGAAACTTTCATTATCACTCCATCTGTCGGCTGGAAGTCGAAAACGAGGAAACCAGCTGTCTGAGAGGCTCCATATACATATAACTTATTGCCAATGAGAGCGGAGCAAGCAGCAGATCTTCCGTGATTTAGAGTAACTTGCGTCCAATGGAGTGTCTCGACGTCGAGAATGTACATATCCGTGTGAATACTGACATCGGATCCACTGTAAACTAATATCTTTCCGTCATGATATCCCATAATATGATTCGTTCTCGGAGATGGGGCGTCGCCAGTCGTCTTTGGACGTGTTACAACACCAGTTTGAAGGTTAACGACGTGCAAATCGTCGAGAAATGCGTTATCTGACGTTCCGCCAAAAATCCATAAATCAATTCCAATTAGAACAGCCTTCGCGCCTGATCTAGGAGAGACGGATTCAGAATTTACATTTATTCTCGTCCACTTATTCGTGTTTAAGTCCAAGAACCAAAAATCATTGTACAACTGCTCGTCTGGTGAAGTTCCGTAGCAAATAACGACGTAGTTAAACTGCGGCACGAACACAGAACAATGGCCGACGCGTGGACCAGGACATGGTTGATCAAAATTGTGTAAAACCCACACACCGCCATTTTTCCTGACAGTCTTATGCATCGAGACCGTGTTTTTTTTGGACGTGCGGATGGACTGGTAGCCCGGGGGGCGCTTTGGCATCGCGTAGTGCGCTTGGTACGCTCTGATGTCCTCGGATGTGAATGCACCCATTTTTTTTACCATTCAGTTTACATTTTTTCAATTTTGATTTTATTCTTTTCAAAATGTATAGAGAATGTTATCAGGTGAAATATTTTTGTTTAGTTTACAATTTATGTTTGAATGATTTACAAAATGATTTTTTATGGCTTTGAGAGTACATTAAACAAGACTACTCTACAGACTGTGTTCGGCCCATTGACGCCGATATTCTCAATGGCCGCGTTGTTCAAGCCTTTCAGACTCGAGATTCAGCTCATTTGACACTTTATTTGTGATTTTGGCATGTAAAATCATCTCATTTTTGACCCGACAAATTTCCCAAATTTACGTCACGTAAAATCATATTTCTGCCAACAATCAGATATTTACACGTCAAATTTATTATTGCATCATTATTTCATCTATTTTCGATGAATTGCACAAAATTAGATATAGGATTTTTAATACCTATGCTCAAGGTTGTTAATGAAATAATCAATTTTGTAACATTTTCTCAGATCGAAAATCATCGAAAATAATCAAATGAAGATTTTATAATCAATGAAGATAATAACTGCAAAACATAATATATTCAATTTATTCAAGTCTCACATGTCAAAACTGAATTCGTGATGCGAAAAATGCGAAAAAAGTTTTTTGCTGTTGAAGAAAAAAAAACAAACAAATATATTTATCGAGATTATGTATAAACAATCTCATGCACATGATATAACAAAATATAATCTAAACATAGAATGACAAACCTGCGCAAAGCAAGCAGCTTCCATTCATGCAGCAACGCTTGCAGCAAATTCTTGAACATGTTGTGCACTGTTCTGATGCAATTGAACCGCAAATAGGACACCTGGACAATATATCATGCTTGAATCGTGGACAAGGAGATCCTAAGCAAGTCCACAGAACAACAGTGCTATCAGCATCGGAAGTAGTGAAGCATGTCTTTGTTGCATGAATGGAGATAGATACAATACCTTTTGTATGTGGCGATTGTAGATCTTTGAGCTCGACAGTATTGTAATCTGGTCTATAAGTGACAATGGAAACAGCACCATCAGTATATCCAATGATTGCAACACGGACAGATTCTGAGTTAGAAAGATGGAATACAGAAATAGCTGATGGTTGATGGGAGAGTTGTCTTTCGATTAAAACTGTTCCATTGATGCTTATGATAACAAGTGACGTTTCTGTGATAATCCAAATGCAATTGGAGTTTTCGTCGAATTTAACATAAACAACATTTGAAGGAAGTTCGACTTTCCTGTGAATTGCACCGCTAAAGACTTCCCAAAGAACTAAAGTGCTGCTGAAAACAGTTGCTCCAATGCAGTCAAATCCAGAGATGTCTGACATTGGTTTCATTGGCAAAGAAAGAGCCGATAAAGCTAAAATTTCGACAGGAACTCCGCCTTCGTATTTGACCCTAAAAGATCTTGAAAGACAGAACTGATAATCGACAATAAGAATCAAACCATTGTCTGATACTGCTAAACCTGTTGCATATACAAATGTCGGCGAGGAGCGTCTGAAAACAACATTATTCGTTCTCATGTTCTTCACGATGATTGATAAGTTCGAGCAATCGAGTTCAAAGACGAGATCGCGAGTGCAATAAAGCCTTTGAGCTGTAGGAGTAACACTTTTGATGTTATCGATTTCGAACATAACATTTTGAGCTTTGATGCTTGTGACTTGTGGTGTGAAGAAAGAGTGAATTGATGAACAAATCTTTCTGATGCTTCCTTTAGATTTAGGACTGAAATTGATGGAATAATCCATTCCATTCGAAAGTCTTCTCAAGCGATGACAGAATGAAGAAATCGAGCTGATTTCTTTCTCACTCTCCATTTTATCTAAAATCATTGATGCTGCACGTTGTCCTCCTTTGAGGAGTTCAGGAATGGCGATATTTAATGGCGATATTCCATCATCGCTATCAATGATTTTTCCAACATCAATGAATGTTGGCTTAGAAATGATTGATGACTTATGAAGAGTGAAAATATCTGGTGTTGAGTTTCTTCGAGAAAGATCTTGTCTGCGATTGCTTGGTTGCTTGACATCAACAGATTTAAGAATAATGTTGTTGGCATTGGCGAATTTAACAGCTCGTTTCAAAGTGTTCTTCTTTGTGTAAATATTATTCAAAACTTCTTCTGCGAAATCAAGGTTTGGAAAAACTGGCTGTCGTACAGAGTTAATAAAGAATCTTCCGCAAAGTGCATTATAAATGAACATCGTATCGCTGGCAGTAATCCAACCGTTTGCGAACTTTTGTAGTGCTTCTTCAATAGATTTGACACGATGAATGAATGGGAAAGGAGGCATCGAATCTAAACATTTTTCACATAATTTATTAATGTATGATTGTAATTCATTCGCTGGATTTCTTTGTAATGTCATTCTGAAACTTCCAACATCGAATCCCCAGAAGACATAAGAATCTTCAGTTCTAATAGCATAAATAATATCAGAATGTTTGACATGAATGACAATGCGACCAGCAAAGATTGATGTGCTTCCCCAATCACCTTGGATGGCTTCATTCAAGAGGTTTCTCGTCATATCACTTGAGATCTCATGAAGAGTTAAAACATCACCTTGTAAGTTCGCAAATGTTATTATATCCAATGATCCTTGGAAGAAGAAAACAACGCAATTGATATTTTGCGTGTTGCGAGTCAAAACACATGAATATTTGTATAAAGGACTTCCATCGCTATTATGGATCTTCAAGAAGAGATCAAGCATATTGTTAGGATGCTCAGCAACAGCTTTATTAGTATATCCTGCGTATTCGACATCGTTCTTAGAGAAGAAACATGATGTCAATAGTCTTGGTGGAAGGAATGGATACGAACGTGGTGATAATGTGTAAGCTTTAGGAGCATATGTTTCAATATCACTCTTTGCATCTTTAACTTCACACGAGAATGATGCCCAACTGACCATTTCTTCTAAAACAATGAATTCACTGTTTAGCGATGACAATGTTGCATTTATTAATTGTTCGAAGATCTGCTTTGAGAATTTTGCAATGCATGTTGTTTTGTGCGATTCCATCGCCAATTGATTGATTTCTTTGAAGACAACATCTTTAACATTGACAGAAGAAATCATTACAGAGATATCCATGCCTTTTGATTTATAAGCGGCTTCAAAGACACCAATATCTCCTTTCTTTGCAAGTGCAATAGAATCCTGGAAAGACTTTGCAATCTTCTCGTTGAATAAATTGAGTTGTGCTTTTGCATTCATGAGAATATAATACCAACTATCAATTGATTTCGTGATATCGATAAGTTGCGTGAAAGCTTTGCAGCAGGAAACAATGTGAGAAACAATTAATGGAACTATGTCGTCCGTGAGATGAATGAAAAGATTCTGTAGAAGGTTGTCTATTATTGTAGCAATTGCAGGAGTGAACATATCACCTTGGGCTCCCAGAAGGGAGTTGATGTATGTTAGTATTTGGAGAAAAACATCAGATTCAAAACCGTTCAAATAACCAGAGTTGGATAAGAAAAGGAGTGAAATAAAGAGATCTTGAATACATCCTTGCTTTGGAGTATTGGTCAGAATGTAGTTGAAGACATTGATAATGAAATATTTGATGAAATTGTCTGACCTAACTTTTGAAATTGTGGCGAAACCCAAAAGGAGAATACAGCTGATTGATTGGTTTGATAATATCAAGAAATTATTGATGAATTGGTTGAATGATGGAATCTGAACTAATTCAACTGTTTTGTCGCAATCGAAAAGATCAATCAGAAAATCAACTAAACTGATATCTTCAGTCGGAATTTCCAAGTTAATCTTATCTAAGATTTTATCATAATTCGACCAATTCGAAGCATCAATATTAAAAGTATTTTTCGGTATTGTTTCACCAACTGTTCTAATTGTGTATAGGTCAGATCTATCTTTGATACTCTTTATGTTCAAACACAAAGGAAGCCATGAACAAAGCGTTGTGACGCACTTTTCTGATTCTAAAACACAATTGATTTTGTTAAGCAAAAACCTTGAAAGTGCATCAATGAACTTAAACAAGTCTTTCTGTCCTCTATAAACAGCAGAAGCACCAACACAAACCATAACAATTGCGAATTGGAAAACTTCAGAGTTATGACTTTGATCTGCCATAACAATTACATCTTTCCAAACATTTTCGTCGTAAATGCAAACAGCGATAACTTTCAACATTGATCTTGTTGGAATTATATAACAGTCTTTGTAACTCGTGATTAGAGACATAAGATGAATAATTTTTGCCTTCATTTTGACATCAGACAGCAAAGCAATTTGTAATAATGAATTGAATGGAGCAATATCAATAATTGTTTCAAATGTAAGTTTGTCAATGAAAGAAGATAAAGCATCGAGAATATTATTCTGGATTTCTTTTGTTCCAATCCTTAAAAGAGCTCTTATATAGTGCTTGAGTGAAGGAAGCTTCGATATATTGTTGAGACATGATAAAATCATTGCTGGCATTGCTTTGTTATCCATAATCTTTTTCGTTAAGAAAATTTCAAAGTTTGCGACAGAATGGAAATCAATGCCATCGAATCTTTCGAAGATAGCATCAACTAAAATATCATTGTTAACATTATCCCACATCTTCTTGTGTAACAAAATACTTGTCAAAGCACCTTCTGATTTGCTATTTTTGGATGATGAATCAAGGAAATCCATGAATATAGGTCTGGACATGAAAGGATGACAGTTTGCAAGAGCACCAATGAGCATCCAATAAAATCTTTCACCGTCATAGTGTGTAATATCTTGAATGTTCAATAATGTGTGGAAAACAGCACCAAACTGTTGTGCGTTTTGTGAAGATCCTAAAGCAGCCAATAGAGTTCTTTGCGGAGAATTACTCAAGAAGTGCATTGGAAAACCGAAGTATGGAACACAAACTAAGTTTGGAGGAATAAAAGCATTGAAGTTACGATTCTCCAAACCATTTGGTGTAACAATAATTTCATCGTCAGACATCTGCAAAATTGATGAAGGACCCAATACATACAGATCATTATAATTTCTCGGTGGCGTTTTTGTGAATCTTATAGCAGGACCTAAGAAAATTAAATCTTTTGCTGCAGCACAGAATCTCGCAGAAGTTAAGAAACTTCGTTTTTGTTTCAGCTGGAAAGTGAATACTCTTCCGTTGATGAATAAAGCCAAAGAAGAACTCATAAGTGTGGATTCAATTTTAATTGCAACAAAATTCCATTTCGTGAGATCAACATTCATTGAGTTTTGAGAGTCTTCGCATTGAATAAATATTTTCTCTTCATCAAAAGTAAGATTTAAAACATCTGTTTTGAATCCACGAAGAGAATAAATTGATTGACTGCTTGTTCTAAACCAGAAAGATAAAGCTGCGAATTGAATATCGAAAAACATATCTGTATTACCAGGATAGAACTGAAACAGTTGAAAGTGATCAAATGAAGTATTACAGAATCTCTCGAGGTCATATGGCTTTTCGAGTAACATCTTGAGATACTTTGATTGCAGAAATCTGTTGGCAATTTGATCAATCATTGGAACAGCAAAGATATCATTTGTTCTTTTGAGTGATTGCTCAATGAAAGCACTCCCAAGAAGCCATGCATTATATGGATCAAGTTTCATTGGTTTGTCGAGCAAGTGGACAAGTGAATGAACTCTTATTGGACGACAATGAGCAACGTTGAGTCCGAATATAACCTTTTCAAGAAGTTCTTGAGGGGCACTGAACAAAGGATGATCTTCATTCAAGCTTTCGATCTTGTTTTCTAATTTATCGAATCTCCTTGTGCAGACTAAAGCAGCAAGAAGCTCAACAAGATTTTCAAGCTTTAAATTACTGAATGCCCAATCAATACCTTTGCTATTGACAAAGTTTAAAGCTGCATCAGGAGAGAAAACTAAAACCGAGTTCAGAGACTGAAGTAATGAAATGTTTCCAGTTCGCTCAATGTAATCGAGAAGTATTCTTATAATTGATTCATCAGGAGACATAGAAATAAATTGTGTTAAGATATTATTCAAATCTGGAATTTGAAGATGCATAACAGATTGAAAAACTGAAGGTCTGAATGATATTGCGCTCTCAAGAGAGTATAGTGAGAGTACTAATGGTGAAAAATATTCGTATTTCGTGTATAAATCTTGAGTTATATTTGGTGATAGTTGAACAATGAAGGCAGAAAGGAAATTTGTTTCCAACAGCGCATTATATGATATATATTTCTTCGAAATTTGACTATTTAAAACTTGTAAGATGATTATTAAACTGTCTATCGATGAATCAATTCGAATGATCGCGTTAAATATAATTGGAAGACATTTCAACACCAACTTTGGTTGAATTTTGTCAATTACAACCAGGAAGTAAGAAATATCTGTTAAATCTGGTGTGCTCCAATTCATCCAAGATTGAATTGGAATAATTGAGTCTAATTTTGTTGTGGATTCGGGCAGCTTTTCTATTAGTTCACACACCATCGAAACAATTGGTTGCTGCATTGGTGGCGTTTCTGAGAAGATTTTGTAAAGATGTTTGAATATTTGAAGATTTGGTGGCGGTGATCCATCCTCATTCTGAGCGTATAACATCGGCTTGTAGCAGTTTGTTCTTAATTCAAATGTAGTAAGTGAAACCATGATATCGAAAATTATCAATGAATTTAATCGGAAAAATTTGGAGATTTGTCTTGAATTGGATGACACATATTGGAACATATTCGCTATAAATAATGCTGATTGTTCTGCCATCGAATTTTGAACTCGATTATCTTTTATCAACGTTCCCACGAATTGGAATAATTCCATGAAATTAACACCTTTGTAATATGGTTGAATTTCTGTATTGAATAATAATGTATTTATGAATTTAGCTGCATTTTCGTCTTGATTTTCGATGAAAATTTTCTCGAATAAGTATTCAAAGTGAGAACTAGATGACAAATCGTTGAAAAATTGTTGTTTTTTGAGGATTGATTCAAAAAAACTCTGAGAAAATGTAAGAATATTCGGTAAAATATTTGAAACTTTGCAACAATATGTTAAAATATTACAGAAAACACGCGGGTTCATCGAAAATGGCGATAAATTGTAGAGCTTCGACAAAACTTTCATATAGTGCATTGTAACAGCAACATTGCCATCAATTAATTTCGAATATTCTAACATTTCTTTTATGAGATTTGGAATAAGCGAGGCATTCACTGGCTTTGTGGATTCGAGAACAATGAAATTATCGAAGCTGATCAAAAATTGCGTCAATAAATTCTGTTTTTCCAGTGGATCCGATATCCTCCGAAGCTCTTTAAGGGTACTTTGGATCGAAGTGTAATGCTCAGACCCCATAGCATCGGAAGAACCAACGTTACTTGGTCTCCTGAAGAACGAGGTCATCAGTACCTTAAAAATCTGACAAGCGAATCAAAATTTTTGACGATCGACACTTTTCTAAACCTTGTCAAATCCGGCAAATCCTTTGAACGCTTGCAATCTTTTTTCCATTTCAGAGTTTCTCTCATTGAAGCGTCACATAATTGTCCCCAAAGAAGCAGTTTATCAAAATGTTTCATATTAAAATAGTAATTAATTCCCTATCGAATCAAGAATAACTCTTGACTTATTCATTTAGATCAAAATCCATTCATAATCTTCAAGCATAAACTACACAACATCATATCACATATCATTATTGATAATATCAAATTGATCAATTTGATATCAACTAAAAATTCAATGTTTATTGACATGCTATGCTACCCGCAGACATTGAATGCTATTAATGGATGAATTAGATCGATTTCTCCTTATAAATGCCAAAATAATTGACGTTGAAATGAAACAGCTTAGAATTTATGCATAACGAAAGGGATAGTTACTAAAGTTATTACCAAATCAATCCGTGGGCTTCGAAAGATACCCTACTTTTCCTACTTTTAGACCAAAGAATTTTGCCTTTTTTCTGTTTTCTGCCCAAAAATTGACTATTCTAATAAAAAATTAATACATTAATAGACATCAAATACATTAAACGTAATTTTACTCCTCTGTTATCTGAAAAAATTACGTATTTTGTTTTCTTGAGCGGTCTAAAAGCAGTAAAAGTAGTGTATAAAATCTAATCCCAATACTGTTTCGATTTTCAATACTTGAGACCTTTAATTTTCGTTATTTCTTTGAAAATAGATCGCTACACATCTAGGTAGACAATAGTTAATGCCATTTGTTTGCCGATAAAAAACTGATTGTTCGAATAATAGAAAAATTGTCATGTAAACCAATCGATTGATTTTACAAGTCTTCTCAAAATTTTAAATGAAGCATCAAGAAAATTGCTATAAATTAGTGTACTATAAAAATTATGAGTTGTTATTCTCAATCATTTTATATCGAATTCACATTTGCCACGTAAAGTATGACAATGTCAAAAAATTAAGTGGATGTTGATACGAGCGATAACATGAATAAAGCATTTTTGCATCATTAAATCTTTTTTTGTCAATTTTTTATTTATATTTTTCGGAGCTCAATTTTAATTCTTTCATGATGGATGGCTTTTTGGATTTATACACTGTAAGCAACCTCAAGTCATCTTCCATGAAGAAATTCAAGTATAGCACTGAATTTACAGGATACGATCTACTCTATTTAGCATGTTATAATCTGAAAATTCACCCTTCCGAAAACTACGTCGTTGTTTACTTCGATGATGCTCTTGTACAGCATTTCCTAAATAACACGGACAAATTAAAGTGCCAGGACATTGTTAAAGCAACATCGGTTTTCATTGTCGACAAAGAGGATACCGGTCAAATCCTCAATTCGGCAGCATTTTTCGCATTGAAGTTCAGAGCGCGCACGCAACCAGCACAACCTCCTGCTTCGATTTTGAGCATGGAGCCGCAAACTTTTGTAAATCCAAGTCCGCTTTCGCTCTCACTCGATAATTATGTCGATTTCAAGTTAGGAATCACGGAAGAAGAGGAAATCTTTGAGGGGTTAACACAATTACCAGTTTATTATAAATTCGAAAATAATATCCGCCCACCATGCGACTTATTTAAGAACTACACATTCGAAAGAACTTTATGTGCTTGCGTAAAACATCTTAATTTGGATGCTAACGGTTCCTACGCTTTATTTATATCAACAAAAAAGCAAGAACTGATTCCATTCAAGGAAATAAACTCACTCGACAGTTACGACATAAATGAAGATACTTCAGTACATGTTTTCCCAAAGAAGTTTTCAGTTCATATTATCACAACTTATGTTAACCATCTTGATATCGAAGTAGAAGCCACAGAATCTGTTGGCGACATTGTCGAACGCATTTGCAAGCAGTTGAGATTACACATTTTCCACGATTACACTCTTAAAGCAGAAGATGGAGGTAAATCAATCGTCTTAAATCTTCAAAAACCAATTCTTATGCAAACAAAACAACTCGAATCGCTTACTCTCTTCAGAAGGTTCTTTATCTTCTCAAGAGAAGATATTGAATCTCTTGAAAATGCAATTAATGCAATCAACGATGTTAGAAATTACATGCAATACATGAATCTTTACTTCGATCCCGATAATCAGACGCAAATAGTGAATATAGTTTACTACGCAGTTCAAGCAATGCTTGGTCCTTTGGAAGTGAAACACTTCCCTTTAGGTTTAGAGTACTTATTCCCCAATTTTACATTTCCAGAGAATATAATGGACACTGTTAAGAAACAATTCGCCAAAGTAGAGCCACCGGAGCATAGAGAAAATGCTGCAAGACTCTTTTTGAAAGAAATCAGAACAGTTCCTGGTTTTGGAACGACTGTTTTCCGTGCAATATATACAGACGATGAGGGCATAGAACACACAAATCAATGCAATGTTGTTGTTACTCCCATTCAGCTGATTATTGCAACAGATTTCATTAAACTCCAACTTCCATACAGCCAATTCCGTATTACATCAGTGAATTCAAATGAAGTAAGTATCGAATGCCAACAAAATTACGAATCAAGACAATTCGAATTTTCATTGCAAATTTTAGATGGGAGAGTCAACGAATTTTACGAATGCGCAGTTGAAACAGCAAGAATCATCAAAGAAATCTTTACAGATAGACAATTAAGAAGATCTCGCGGAGAAGTTTTATCATTTTCTGCATCTTACGACAGAGTCGAACTTTATACAGCAAGAGATATCAAAAACGAAAAACCACAACTCTTTACATACGACAGAACATTGACCGGTGCTCAACTCGCTGAAGAAGCAGCGAAGAATTTAAAGATTTGGGATGGAAAGACAGAATATCGTGTATTATTGTACGGATCAACAGAGAACTGTGAATGGTTCGAACCAGGACAGTTAATCGCTTCAATTGATCCTAAAAACAGATCTAAAATTATAGTTTGTCCGCATTACATCCCTGCGAAGATCCACTTCAGCGACGGTGGCTCTAAGGTAATTCTCATGGATATGACACAAAAAGCAGGCAAAATCGTTGACAAGATTCTTCAAAAGATTAATCATCCGAATTTCTTAGGATTTGGCCTTTACGCATATGAAGATGAAAAGGTAGGTATCCCTATATTCAACAAATACTATATTCCATCACAAGTTTGCAAAATAACAAATTTCTTATTCTTCAGAAGAGTTTTTGTGTTATCAAAAGACGACATATTCTCAAAGATCACAAGAAGGCAAGTTCTTAACGATGCTATGTTCTATCTTAAGTATTACGATGTTCAAATATCAATTGATCGATTATTCAAATTAATGATTCTCTTTAATGTTGCAACTGAAAGACCAAAACAGAATAAGAAGCCAGATCTAGAAATATTCAAGAAATATCTTCCTCAATTTCTCGAATTTACTGATGAATTATTCGAAAGTTTCAAGAAAGCAGCGGGTAGTTACGAAAAGATAGATCCTATGAACGCTTCAAAGAGATTCATTAAGGAAGTGCGAAAAATCAGTGACTTTGGCGCAATTCCATTTATGTGCCTATTTGAAGATAATGCTCCATCATCAGCGATACCAATTCTCAAAGGAAAGGAGCGCCTTGTTCGCATCGGTCCACAGAACTTATACTTATACAAATCAGAACAGGAAATCATTAAGATTTCTTGGTTCGAAATTAGATATGCGAAGCTTTTCAACGGTAAATACTTGAGGTTAAAGCACATTCCAGCCAAAGGCTCCGACCAAAGAATCATCTACATCACTTGCGCTGATCCATTCCAGACATGGCTCATCGAATCATATCGCGATGAATTCTTCATGACACTCAAAGAAAGAAACAGAAATCACAAACAATACTCAAGGATCATTCCAAAACTCGAAGAACAACGTATTGCGGGTACATACACAGATGAAACAGGAAAGCATTATGAGCCGCAGATCGATTTATATATTGGAAACAATCCTGCTGTTGGTTCAAATCTCGACAAAGTTTGGTTCCAGCTTAAGTCTTCATATCAAGATATCTATGACAAAACATTGGATATCTTAGGCTTGAATCCAAAAGAGAAGTACATCTTGATCTTATATATCAACAGAAATTCATATGTTTTCGATGAAAATCATACTCTTGAAGACTATACTCCTCCACGTGAGAGTTTCTTGTTCATGGTGAGAGCAGAGTGCAAGATCAAATATACTTATCACGGCGTCACAAAGAAGATTCAGACAAAGATGCTTGCTGATATTAAGACTGTTACTTTCCTTGTCTGTGCTGAATTTTCGATTGTTGATCCAGAAAACTTCTTCCTTTATGTGAAGACTAAGGGTGGAAATCGTGAAATGTTCGATAGAAGTCTCATGCTTTGCCAACAGACAACAGGAGGCACCGAAATCTTCGCTTCAAGGTTCACATTCACCGTTCCTAAGGATTACGTTAGCAGCACATCATACTTGAAGGAACTCTACTTATGTTTGAAGGATATTGTCATGTCCAGTCCATGCTGCGTTTTCACACAAGAAAAACTTATGGCAATAATTGCATTCACATTGCATATCGAAGGCCTCAAACCATCAGATTTACAAGATCCAATTCAATTCTATCCACGTCGTTGGGAAGAACAAAAGGGCGACAAGAAACTCATCAAAGAATATTATCGCAAATCTTCTGATAAATCATTTGCTGAATGCGTTTCAAGATACAAGAAATTATGCCATTCGATAACTACATTTTCAGCCGAATATTATTTCGTTAATATCGAATTAGAAAACAGTCAGATGATCGAAGTTTTTATCGTTATCACTAGGAAACACATTTGCATTGTCAAACCAAAACCAGCAACATTGATGCTTGATGAAATTGATTTGAAATCAATTTTCTCTATGCAAACATTGAGACCTCAAATTCAGCAACATAAAATGGCTTATCTCGCTATCAATTTCGTTGATAAGAAAGGACAACCAACAGGAATCCTTCTCGAAAGTTATGAAATCACAAAAATTACCAACTCAATTCAGGCTAAAGTTGATGAAATCAAGACGAAGTTAGCTAAGAAAGTTCGAAATGATCAGATTACAGGAGAATACGATATGCCAACCAAATTCATTAACGAACTCAACTCAGATTTGGAGCCATACAAAATCAAATTGCCATTATACTTCACAAAGAAAGATATTATTGCAAAAGTTATCAAAGAAAGAGAGTTATGCGATCTCTTTGAGTATGACCTAATGATTGCGATTGGCATTGGTAAGTATGAGATCTTCGATGACAGTACACATCTTTGCTTCAAGTATCTCAATGCCGCTACAGAGATCATTTTAATTCAGAAGTACACATTGTGCACTTTCGTGGATGACAAAGGAAATGAAGCCAAAGTCACAGTCGACATCTCGAAACCAGTGAAAGATATTGTTGCTCTTCTCGGAAGTGTATTTAATATCGATTATTATCTCGGATATATGATTGTTGATAAGAGCGGAGAAACACCAAAAGTTTTGAGCCCATTACAGCCATTATCTGCTCAGACATTGAACTTCAAGAAATTATACTTCACACTTATGTACTTCCCACCATTCACTAAGTATGATACACAACTTGCTCACTCACAACGTGAATTATATGAGTTGTATAAAACAGCCATTCTCACGCAGGATCTTCATCTTGAAACAAGCAACATGATTCTCTTTGCTCTTCTTCAGCATAATGTTCAATGTCAGAACAATCTCGAGTATGACATCAAACCAAAGTCATTCAATTCTTTCTTAGTTCAAGGTATTCGCGATGATCCAGCTTATCTCAAAGATCTTCACGGATTCATCAGCAAGTTTAAATACATGGGGAGTGAGGTGGCAGCGACAAAGTATATCGAAAATGCTCTTGGTTTGAAGAAGATTGGCATTTACTTATTTAGGATAAATCTTCTCGAACGTGAAAAAGAAAAAACAATATTAAATCCATGCAAGATAGAAATCAGCTATAATGGAATTATGGTTACAAAAGGTACGAATACAACGTTCAAATGCTCACTCAGAGATATCAGATCTGTTCTTATATGTAAGGATATCATTTACATTGGTTCAATGGATATGACAAAGCGTAAATATTATGATGTTACTCTTCGTGGTGAAAAGGCACAAACAATCGAGCAGATATTAACGTCCTACTTGAAGTACATTCTTCCTATGATCGATATTCGTGAATACTATCAAGAAAACCAGGTCAAGTTCAACGAACAGAACTTACGTGATGATGCAATTACGCTTAACTTATGCAGAAGGTTTGATAATCCAATTTCAATCAAAATTAAGATAGACAAAGATAAGCCAATCTCAGACTTGATCACAGTTGCTGGTCTATTCGCAGGAATACCAGATCCAAACAATTATGTTTTATTCGCAAGAGCTCCTGAAGCTACAACATTCTTCCCAATTGACATCAAGCAGCAAATCATCAGTCAGCTGAAAGATGGATATTACTTCTATCTCATTGCAAGAACAAAGCAGATTTATGTCCATCTTCCAGTTTACTATCTCAAAGTTCTCAAGGACATCGATATTCGCCAGAACATCAACGATATTTGTTTCACAATCATGAAAGAGAACAAACTCGGTATCTCAGAAGGTTTCACTTTCCAGATCAAAACATCTTTTCAAAACTGGTTAACATTGGATCCCTACAAACCGTTATACAGCGATTCTATTTCATCAACAGATTATTATCTTGTTAGAAGAGTCTTCATTTTCTCATCTCAGTACTTCATGGATGAAAACACATTGTATCACATCCATTACAACCTTCAAGAATTCATTTCCAAATATAATCCTGATATATCAGATGAAGACAGATCAGAGCTTCAAGCAATTGCTGTATTCGTCCAATCAAAGGAGAAAGATCCATACAAGAAAGAATACATGAAGCGCGTTTGTCCAGATGTTCGATTTGTTACACAAGAATCAAAGATCTACTTCTCAGATAGACTTGCTGAATTCAAGAGATCTGGAGACATCAGCAAAGCTCTTCTTCGTCACTTATACATCATTGCTAACATTCCAGGATTCGGAACAGAAAAGTATGAATGCATGATGGCGGGCTCATTAGGATTTCTGGTTATTTCTCCGTATGATTTGAACTTTATTGATCATGAGAATCATGCAAGTATGCTCTATATTCAATCTGAAAACCTAAAGGAAGTACGCATTGCTAACAACAATATCACAGTTCAATACAATGATCTTGGCAGGACAAAGTCTGTTCAATTGAATACTGTTGAAAACGCAGTTGAAGCTTATAGATTGATGAATTTCATTATCCATTTAATCAACAACTCTCAGATGTTAACATCGCTTTCATTGCTTAATGAGGAGCTTCTCTACAACATGAATCCTCCACAGATCAAGCCACAGAGTTCTATCGACAGGTTCTCCTTCGATTCCAATTCTGGAATCTCTCCATCAGTTTCTTCACCAGCTCTTGAAGTATTCGATACTCCTGACGACTTAGAAGATTTCCAGCCAGAAATATTAAAGTTTGATGAATTACAGAAGACAGAGATCAACATCATCAATATCGATCTTGAAAACGAGGCAAAGGCCATGGTATCTACAAAACAAGGAATTGCTTTCTGGAGGTTGAGATTAGATATTTTCTATCTCAAACGAATGATCAATAACCTCAACTCTATCACTAAATATGCTGAGTGTGTCAAGAATGAAAGAGAATATTGGACTGCTGATGATGTCAAGATGATGGAGAAGAAGATTAAAGATTGCATATCGTTGGACACCAAGGATAAAGATGAATACATCTACAAATACGAACAGATCCTCTTGAAGTTATCATTCACAAATTACAAAATGCTTGGTGAATTCATGACAGAGTCTGGAGATAGAACATTCATTATGCAGAGCAAAATGACAGCCCTCAAGCAGGAGAATGTCGATATATCTCTTCTCAACGAAGATGAACAGCAATTGGTTCATGAATTGCTGAACTTTTCCGACAAGATCGAAGCACTTCAGAGTCTCTACTTCTCACGTGCATATGAATTTGCAATGAAAGGCTTCCAGCCAGCTATTTTGATCCATATTCTCAACAAAGCTTCAGCTGAGCTTGTTATTGCAATCAATGAATATGTTAAGACAAAGAAATTAACAAAGATTGTTGAATGTAAGGAAAGAACTATTGAATCAGTTGAACAAATTGTTCCTCAAGTATTCGATCCTTGTATGGACACTGAGCTTAATCTTGATATTGTTGTTACTGACCTCATTGATCAGTATAACCAGATCAAGAAGGTTTATGGTGAAATATCCAGAGCTCTCCACAGAATCAATGTTAAGTATCTCAAAGTTATTATCCTTGAACATCTTAACGGTGCTAAAGAGGCAGTCAGTCATATCGAAGAATTGATAACGATCATCATGCCAAGATTGTCAATTCATGATCTCCACATTAGCATTTTGATAAAATATTTCTTGACGCATTGCCTTAATCGCATAGATCTCGAAAAGCCAGACGAGCTTGATCAGCCAACGATCGAAGTTTATCTGTCATTAATCATGAAATGCCGCAGATTACTCAAGTTTGGAATCGAGACACACTTCTCACCGAACTCCGAAAACAAAGATTTCGTTAAAGATGCCAACAAAGCTCTTCAAAGTCTCGAAGTTCACATCAAATATGTTTCATCCATCAACATTCTTCCATTCAATATTAATAATGTTGTCAGTAGACTTTATGAACTCGAAACGTTCATTGATACTGCCTGCATGATTAATCCACATATTGATGATGATGTGAGACTTCAACCAATGATTGCAAACCTTAACAGCTATATTGATATATTAAATCAAGTTGCTCAATCCACTGATTCATATATATTCGTTACGCAGTCCATCTTTAAGATTCAAGAGCTTATTACAAAGATTCCAGTTGAATTAATCAAGTATGAAACAATTGTCAAGGACTACGATCTTCCAGAACAATTATATCATCACTTAGCTATTCTCAAGGACAACATAATGCACAATCTTCTCAGGCTTTGCGTTTCTGATGATGTTTTCTATGATGAAGAAGAATTCCCTCAACTCAAGGAGTTTCTCGTTGTTCAATCTTGTCTCTACAACTTATCGCCATCCTTTGCTACTGATATGTCTGATCCTGATCAAGCATTCTCAGACTCATTTGTGACAATCAAAGAGTATTTCTATCGCTCAATGTCAGTTAGAGCAACATTATCACAGACATATGATGAAGTTGCTATCACAAGGTTCATGAATGACCTCAAAGGCAAGCTTGACAATATCATCAAACAAATCCAATATCTCCACATCAGTGAAGACACAATCAAATTGCTGTATAAGTGTGAAGAAGCTCTAAAGAAGTTTTTCGAATATTCAGCTAAATTCAGACCAAAGAAACTTCGTAGCGTTCCAACACCATCACAGATTGATAAGTCTGCTGAAGTTATTAAACGCATTATTAAGAACTTGGAAGATGACTTAGAGACACAAGATTTCAAGACAATTTTGTCCAACAAACTCACAGCACTGATGGAAATCAAGGGATTCAAGCATCTTTTAGCCAAAGTCGAAGAACAGCGCGGAAAGCACAATATTGAACTCTACACAATTCTCAACAAAGTTATTCAAAAGATGTATGGATTATCAACAAAGATTATCTCAGTTTCATATGGATCGACTCATGATGAGTTCTTCCGCGAGATAAAGAAAGAAGTTAAGGAAATCAAGTCCAGCTGCACATCAACACTTACAGATACCAAAGACTTGATGCGTGAGTTCATTCAATGTCTCAAGAAGTTTGTTGATATTGAGCAGTTCAAGACAGCTTTGGAGCATATGCCTAAAATTCTCGGTTTGTATCTTGATAATGAAAATTATCCATATCCAATTGCAATGGCTCATCGTGCATTCCTTAAGCATGTAAGAGAGCAACTTGAAAATCTAATGAAGATTAAGACAAGCTTTGCATTGATGCCACTTTCAGAATTCGATTCGATATTGAAGCTTCTTGATCGATTGATCACTTCAATCGACTATATTCCATATCTAAGAGTTCCACCAGAGTTTAACATGACATTGATCGATCTCAACTCCACGAGAATGTTTGAGCACGTCAAACAACAAATCAAGCTTCTTCCAGATATCTTCAACCGCATTGTTATCAACGGCAATATGCTATTCTATCCAAACATGATGGCTTATTCAGATCAGATCAGTTCATCAATTGCCAAATTCCTCGAGTTAATCGATAATGAGAAGTATGATGACTTAATTGCTTACTTCGTTCCATTTAACGATATTCTCCACAATCTCGAGTTGTTCTTGACTATATCCAAGGATCAATTCACTACCTCATACTTCTTCACATTATCTCAAAACCTTGTCACATACAAGAAGTACCAATCATCACCACATATTGACTCATTGAACATATCGATCTTCCACAGAGATATGGAGGCAGTTCTCGACTCTATCCAAAAGAATGTCAATCCTAACATCTCCAACGAAAATGAAATGTTATCACAACAAATCAAAGCTATCATCAGTGAAGATGACTACGAAGAGGCTCAATCATCGGTCAATGAGTTCTTCGATAGCTGTATTAAGATATGCAAGAACGTCGAAAAGCCTGTTAATGTCAGGAAGGAAGCTTTCAGAGCTTGCTTCAAGATGCTTCCATATTCGAACTTCAACACAGGTATTGTTATTCCATACTTATTCGCACCTGATTCCAATATCCAAGATCAGATCAGTTCATATATTGAATACGGTATAAGTATCCAAGATGGACTTAAATTCATCAATGACAATGTCAACTATTGGCCAATTACTGTTTGCGACATCTTACACAAACTTGGAAGTTATATCAATGATGATTGCCCACAATCTCTCGCTCACTTTGTCCTACTTCGTGCTTTAGCTAAGCTCAGCAATGAAAAGACAGTTATGCAAAATCTTAGATCCATTCTCAACAAGATATTACGTGACACTATTCACAAGATGCCATACAGTAATGAGCTTTATCTCGATCTTCTTGATAACTTCAATACATTTGATGTTTCAAGCTACATTTTCGGAATTTTGGTTGAAACTAATGCTGCAATCAGCTTCGAGCAGAACAAGAACTTCGATCCATCTGAGTTCTACTTCGGCGTTTATCAGTCTATTGCTTGTTATTCTGATCTCTTCTATTGCTTGACTTCAAAGCTTATCATGATTCTTGATAAGCATAAAGAAATCGATCCAAGAGTTAAGCAGTTCGTTAATTCTGCAACAGATTGCATCTTATTCGGCATCAGAGCTGTTCACCTAAGACCACATTCTTCGATTTCATTAGTAGAATTGCTTAGAGAGTACGAGGACAGTGTACATATACAGTTTGTTGAAAGACTTGATGATGAAAATGCAAGACAACAGCTCAATACAATTCTAGGCGAATTCAAGTTCTTGAGGAGCTTCCTTCAGCATTGCATGTTCGTTGCAAAGCCGGCAGATGTCAATTTCTCCCCATTCATCTTGACGATTGTTTATCCAATGAAGCATTGCGTCAAAAAGTTGACAGCAGAATCGTGCAAACTCATCAAAGCAGCGCTCGGTTCGGCTCTCGACTTCACAGAGGTCTTGGTTAGCAGATCAAAGATGAAAGATTACATCGCAATGTACTCCAACATTATGGATTCATTCGAGAAACTTGATCATGAAAACACAGAAGACTTCATCAAAGCCGTCGATGCCATGTGCGAGAAGTGCCTTATGGATAAAGAAGGAATCATTTCATACAGAGATTCTTGTGCCAACATCTTCAAGTCGACAAGTGTTGATCCAAGAATCGTTACACTCAATCAGAAGATCTCAACACTTTCTAAGTTCAAAAATGTTGATAAAATCAAGACATTCCCAATACCAAAGAGAATTTTCAAGTCTATCAGGTCAATTCAGACCTACGAATCAAACGAGTTAATTGATGCTCCAATCATTGCTTCAAAGATCCTCAAACGTGGACTCATCTACAGTCAGAACCTCGTTGTTACTCTTCAGTCTAATGCTGCTATACTCCTTCTTGCTCAAGAGCGTCCAGAATCATTCATTACAATTACAGAGTTACAAGAACTTCAGTCTGCTCAACCGCAACAAATTGGAGCAATTTACGATTCATTATGCGAGAAAATCAAGATATCCAATCCAATGAGCGAATTCATTCATCTGACAAGAAAGATTACGAGAGAGGAGGCCATTTATCTTCATATAGCTTTGCTCATACAATGCAAGAATAGAACAAACATCAACAATGATATTCAAGAACAAACAATTGAGATCATCAATCAATCTAAGTTGACAGCAATTCCTGAAACACAGCAACACTTTGAACTTATTGATAAGATAGGACAGAGAGTCACAGATCACTTCTCTAACCTTTTGGATGCGGCCCATATCTTCATAATGCATTACTTCATTGCTCTTAACTTCTCATCATTGCCAAAGGTTCAAGATGATATCAGCATCAACAAGCTTCGCTTGACATCAACTACAATCAAATCAATATTGAATCTAACATCATTCCCAATGATTTTCATTTCTGCAATCATTTCCCTTGACAGAGAAACGGTTGCAATCATTGATAAGTTTATTATTAAGGCATTAGAAGTTTGGTGCAAGCAGCCAACAATTGTATCATTTAATGATTTGGCTGAAATTGTCGTTTACAAATGGGATGAGCTCCAAAGCGATATGTGCATTGAACTGATATCCAATGTTATTAGGGGACTCAATTCACAGTTCGTTCTCTACAGCAATGTCACTCTTGCGTTCTCTGTTGCCACAAAGATCCTTCAAGATACAAATGTCTCTTCAACAGTTATTACAGAAATAGATCTCGATTACTCCATTGATACTTTGAAGTCGATTTTAATCGATCAAGATTTCAATACATTTGTTGCCAAGCAAACATCTCACAAAGCTGCTTTATTATTAACAATTTATTCATTCATTGATAAATCATTCGAGAAAGGAATTCAGTCAGAACTTTCAATCACTCCATATTTGATCCCAACTCAGGATTATGTCAAGAAGTTCAAGAATATGAAAACATATTACATTCTCAACAAAGCACGCAAGTGTCTTATCAATCAATTCAATGAATACGCAATCATTTCTCGTGATGTCCTGAGAATCAATAAGTTCTTACCTCAGTTAATGAGAGTGAGAATGATTCATCCTAACGCAAGTCCATTGGGTGATTTCGAGAAGCGTGTTGCTATCACAGAGAACTTCAATATCAAAGGACAACCAATTTCTGTTCTCAACGCTTTCCTGAGATTCTTCTATTCCGGAATGTTAACTGATCAATTCATTACAGAGTTCTCCAAGTCTCAGCAATTGCTTGTTAGAACAATGTTATCATATCTTGACGGCAAAGAAGCATCATGCATTTGCCTCGATGATGTGATTTCGTACATGAAGATAATCAAGCAACAGAAGCTGCAGAATGCCGTTCGTACACATATCAGGAAATTCATGCTTGAGCGCTGGCAGCGATTCGATCCACTCGAAGTCATGGATTTGAAGATGCCAACAGCTATCGAACAGAACAATGCTTTCTTGAAACTTTCACAGAACATTTTGGATCAAACACCGGTTGACTTCTATCCAGAACAAATGATCCTTGAAAGGCTTGCAATGATGGCATCAGACTTCATTGCTTCAGATGCTACAACTGTTGATCAATACATCAATTATCTTAAGAATACAATGCTCGAAACAATTCCACTCAACGAAATCAAAGATGATCCACTCGATGCGCATCAGATCGAGAATGAACTGAAGCTTCTTGAAGACAATGAAAGAATCATTTTGCTGAAAGAAGATTTGATCCTTGTTTATGCAGATGTCAGCAAGAGACCTCATGATGTGAACCAAATGAATTTGTCATTCCTTGATATCTTCATTTGTATCGAAAACATTTTCCTTATTCTTTCTTCTCAATCAGATGCCCAGAACTCTTCAGTTATCAGTCAATTGAGTCATCATGAAATCTCAGTACTTAATGTTTTGTTGAAATTGTTCTTCATGACCCCACTTCAGAAGACATCCACAAACATCAACGATTTCCTAAAGGTCGAAGGATTCAATCAAACATTAAATGCAATGATGGCACAAAATGCGCAGGTTGATAAATTAATGACGAGATTCAAGTATTCATTAGCAGATATAGCTCCAATCATTCTCGCTGTTCAGCCAGAATCTAGAAAGAACATG
This sequence comes from Trichomonas tenax, assembly GCA_023091735.1. Lineage (NCBI taxonomy): Eukaryota > Parabasalia > Trichomonadida > Trichomonadidae > Trichomonas > Trichomonas tenax. The sequence continues at coordinate 109,463 of JALKBU010000032.1, forward strand.
ATTGAGAGACTTGCATACGAAACATTATGCGTTCTCGAAGAAATCATTTTGTCACATGGCCCGGCATCAATCGAACATCTCGAGAAACTATTTGCTAAATCAGCTCAGCTCATTCCATTCTTTGTTGATTCAAGTGAAATCAACATTCAAGAGATCCTCGAAAACATTTTTGAAATTGCTCAGTTCACTATTTTGATTTCTCACATCACAGAAAATTCGGAATATCAGATATACAAAGGCGCGCTTTCCAACATGTTCCTCATGTTATTATCATTGTGCAAGAAGTATATTTCCAACCGTGTCAAGTACTATGAGATGTACTTGAGTTCAATCGAATCATATAACATGGAACAACTGTTCGTGTCAATGCATCATGTATCAGAAGATCTTCCTGAATACCAAATTGCTCCATACAGAGCGAGAATCTTAGATAGATTCGTCAACAACAGGAAGATGAGTGAAGATGACTTCCACGGTATATCTTCACCTTCGAAGCAGATCAGAGAACTTCTCAGATCAAGTATCATCGATGTATTTGATGCATATCAGAACGTTGATAAGCCATTCGAACCTTTCGAAGATTATGATATCGAAGAAGAGGATTCTATTCTCAAGCTTTGTGTGTTCGTGCTTAAACTCTGTACAACAAATGTTCCTCGTCACCGTTCGAGAGTAATCAAACAGGTTATTCAACATGTTGCTATATTATTCTTCTTGAGAAATTATGATTTGGTTGATTACGCTAAATCATTAGTTAATTATCTCAAGCAAACAATGGCAGAGTTTATTGTATCGAGAGAAGTTGTCGCAGAAGACACAGAATTCTCTCTCCCACGTTCCACAGCTGGAGTCTTCCTCTTCTTATGCTTAATGACAGCGAATGACAGATCCACAACAGATCAATACCTCAAACGCGAACGTGCAGTTTCAAATCTCAATCAATTCGAAGGTTACTTCAAAGAATTCTCTCAGTCTCTTGATGTTAATCACATTCAAACATTCAAAGGTTGTTTAGCAAGTTTGAAGCGTTGCTATTCAGTAAAACAGAATGTTGAACAGATCTTATTAATCATTTTATTAAGCATTGATACAGCCAATGAACCTCACAAAGAATTCCTCTTAAGCAGCACCGAGAAACCAACTGTTGATGAAATCCAAAACTCTAAGGATCTCTGCCAATCTGAGATCGAAGCAATTATTACACAAAATGCAACATCCATCGAGAACATCATCAAAAATATTACAAATCATGTTTCATTACTTTTGTCATTCTCATTCTATGATTACAATGATACACGTACACAATTAATTGGTCTTGCACACACAATTCTAAACCAAATCAATGCCAACCTTTTGCAAAATAGCGAAGTATCAATGAACGACTTCTTACAACTTTCTGATTCATTGATCAATGCTTTGAACATTGTAACGTCATATAAAGATCCAGATATTTCACAAGAAATGAAAGATTGCCTCACTGCTCTCCATATCGCAGAGCGTGATTTTCTTGTTGAGAAGAATCAAAAGAATTTAATCGCAGTTCATGCAATGAGGCAGTTAGAAGAGGCTATTCTTCACTCTAAAGTCACTCCATCCGAGGCAATGGATACAATTGAAGCAATTCGTTCATTTGGATTCGTTTTCATGATGATTATTGTTATCAGCGAAACTTGCGAACTTGATAGTTCAGTTGTCAATAAGGTGAAACTTGTTAGAGATATTATTCAAAATATTCCTCCAGTTTTGAAACTTTCATGCGAGAATATTTTATTTATGAACACATTCCTTTAATGTTATAATGTTTATTTATGTTAAAAATGTTATTTGTTATGTTTTTAAAATTAACGATTTTTTATACTTCAACATCAAAATTTAGAAAACAAACAAATATGTTTATTAACAACAAAATTATAAAAAAAGAAGTTATATAAATCGAATTCAGGAATATTGCTGCTGTCAAACAGATTGAAAAGACTATCATTGCTCTCGAAGTCGGAAACTTCTGGTGATGAAACATTTGCATTCGATTGATTTGAATAAGAAGATTTTGGTTTCTCGTATGGAAAGTTCCTCCTCTTCTGTGGAACATCACTGTGTTCTTGATGTTCGTTCCACTCCTCCCTGAAAGGAATTGTGCAATCGCAACCCAATGTGGACCGATCTCTCGATACTTCGCGATGATGATGTTGTCCTCTTCCTTCGTCCAAGGCTTGATCTCGACTTTCGTGTAGAGATACTGGTTGTACCTGTCTCTGCACTGACACGCGCTTCTTCCTGGAATATGTTTCGCGATTTCTTCCCATGTCTTGTCTCCTTTGTCTTTCGCGAGACGAATCAATATCTCGTCTTCTCTCGCTGTGAATCTGCGACGCATCGCTTGACGGCGACGAACGATTCCTCCACGGCAGGCCATCAAAAATAATGAACTTTATTTGTTTGAACATTTTGTTCTCTCAATTTTCTTATCTTTTTTTTCTATGATATTCAATATTTTCAATATTATAATCTTTTTGAATTTTTCATATTTTAATTCATAAATCATCGAAATATCACCATTAAGTTTTAGGCGGATGTTAAAGATGATATATCGCAGATATGCCCCTTAAAATCTTTTTGATAAAGAAAACTCCATAACAACAGATAAGAACAATAATATACTAAGAAATTCGTGTTTTTCTCTAACGAAAATTATACAAATGGTTTATTCTTTATAGATCGTTATGATATCGTTACGTTCGTGATTTAGAAGGATTTTGCAGTGTTTATCACTTTAATTTTCATCATGATTCAATTTTCATGCATCTTTGAAAAAAAAAACGAATAAAATGGATTTTAGACTTCATTATTTACTACAGCACAACATGGTGTTGTTGAAACAGTCGGTTTTGATAGAATTATGACTTTCAAACAAGATTTATGTTGGTATTGATTAATTTCGTCATAAATATTGGATTTAATACCTACAGCAAAAGTTAATTATGAGCAACGATAACAAAACCTTCAAAAACAAAGTTATTAAAATGAAAAATATATTTTTCTTGATGGAAAAATATGAAATAATGTACTATGAAACGATGAACTATGAATCACTTGGTCATCATTGAACATGTGAATATCTTTTTCATTTTATTTTTGAAAAAAATATTTTTTCTTGATTGTAATCAATCATATAACACCATTGGATGATGAAATTGTTGATTCATATATGGATCTTTCCATTTTGTTATTCTTCAATATTTTTCAATATTGATTTTTTGAAATATTGAAGATATGCATATATGGATCATATTGCTATAGGATACAATAGTTCTAAATGTTGGTTTTAATGTTTAGGAGTTCCAAAAAAATAATTAAAAACAAAAAAATTGATAAAAATAACTTTCTCAAAATCAATTTGACGAAATAGAATTTCGCTTTTTCGAAGTTGCTGCATTCACAGAGATGTATAAAATATTTCGATTATTTGATTTTATGAAAAACTTTGATAAGGTGAAAAATATTTTTTGCGTTGTTTGACCATTTGAGCATTTTATTTGTTATATACTACTGTTCTAAAACATTGGTGTACTTCGATTTTTAAATAATCATTCAAATATTTATTTTGATATGAATATTTAGTTTGTAATCATATATTTTCTGCCGAATTCTATCCCATTCGAGAATCTATATCCAGTTTCTAATGGCATTATTTTGATTTCAATTTAATATCATTGACAATTTTTTTCGTTATTAAGATATTGTCAATACTCCATTTTCACTAATATCTCAAGGACTAGCATGTGCCAGAACCATGCTGAAAATTAAAAGATTTTAAAGTTTTTGCAAAAAAAAATTGTTATTATACCAGAATATCAATCTAACAACACATCAAACTTTGTGTTTCAAAAATCAATATTATGCTCTTTATTGTCGATTGATATTTATTCAACAATTTTGATTAAAGAAGTTTTATGACTTGTCTCATTAGATCATTTAGCGAATCGATTTCATTTTGAAGTTCTGCGTTTTTGACTTTCAAATCACTATTTTCTTTTTCCAATTCCTTCATCTTCGCTTGGATTTTGTAAAATGCTTTCACATTAATTTCTGCAATTTGATATAATGCACTTTTTTGTGCGTTTTCTGATTTAACAGATTTTTGTTGAGATATTGACATTTTTGAAAATGAGATGATAGAAATTTCCAGCAATTTTGGTCAAAATTGGAATTTTTTTCGAAACAATGAATTTTTCAAAATGAAAACTTAATTGCTGTGATAGCATTAATTAAACCTGAGTTTGAGTAATTTCTTTGGTCTATAAAGTCTTAGAAATGTTTTCATTTTAATAAATTTCAATCAATAAGATATATATAAAATCATTCCTCAAACAAATCCAAAGAATGCACATATCTAATTTTAACAAATCAAACATGTTTCCATGCCCACTTTTCATTCTTTGAATAGTCTTTCAGACAAAATCAATTTTATGAATCATTTATCAATATATAGTTTATATTTGGATAATTATATCAAAAGAGTGTTTTTCAAATAAGCATATTAAAAATTTTGGTAACTTTCATTCGCGTAAATGTTGTTTTTTTTAATACAATACATTTAATTTTCTAAAGAGAAAGCACATCAAGATTTTTCAAGTTCTGTCAGTTGAGCTGATAGATCAATAACTTGAGAAGTCAAATCTTTGATTTGTTGTTCGTATTTATATTCTTGAGGAACGTCAACTTCTATATTATACTTCTTAACAAACTCTTCTGTAAAGTACTTGTATACAAGCATATCGAATGAATAATCAAGTTTGTTCTTCAAAATTGAAACTATTTCTTCGCGGTTAAGTTGCTTTGCCATTTCTAATGGTGTTAGATCTTCATCGTTAACTATAGAAAGATCAGGATCAGCAGAGAGCAAAATTTTACACATTTCGGGGTCATTTAAATGAACTGCAATATGAAGCGGGGTATTTCCTGAAAGAGACTTTCTATCAATGTCTGATGCCATTACAACGTGTCCACTTAACAGTTCTATTTGACTTGTAGCATTACATTTAATTAATTCTTGGGTTAAAAGAATAACTTGATTATACCTTCTATTAGTAACTGCTACATGTAATGCTGTGATTCTACGATCATTAGGAGCGTCTATGGCCTCTTTAATTGGGATATCTATTTTTTCACAGAATTTTCTAATTTTTAGCATTATAGCTAAACATTCGTATGATTTTGTGCAACACGCGTAATGAATTGGAGTCCATTCTCCAACATATTGAAATAGATCGCAATTATATTGAGTTAGGAAGGTTTCAAGTATTTGGTCTTGTTCACAAAGAATGCATAAAACTAGTGGTGTCGGATTATTGATAAAAGGTAAAGTATTTTTCTTTTGTTTCGATTTGATTTTGAATTCTCCGCGAAAATAGAAACTCAATGAATATCCTTTTGGAACCATTTCCAAAATTTTGCTTAAATCGCCATCAATTATTGCATTTGCAAATTCTTCATTCAGAAAACTCATGAAATTGAAAATATTTTTGACTTTTACACGACAAAAATAAAATTAATGTTTGAAGATTCTTTTGATTTGAAACGATATTAATCACTTGTTGACGCATATTCAGATTATATATCGACAATGCAGGCAATTCAAGAACTAACAGCTTCCACAGTTTCAGATTTATTTGAAAATATTCAACAATTGATTTCAAAATATGATATGGTACCTGAATTAATTATAAAAGTATTATTTCACGCAAGTACTCACAATGGCCATAATCTTGAATCTTATGTAGAATTAATTTCTCTTGTTTGCATAAAATACAATAATAGTAAGCATTATTTTCAAAAAAGCATTGGAATGAATTGAAAATCAAAGACGTTACAGAATTTCAAGATTATTCTGTTAAAGAGTTATTGAAAATCCGTTGGAATGATGAAATACTATATTCCATTTTTATGGATGATGTTAGTTCATTTACCAAACTTGTCATCGAAAAGGAGATTGATCTCAATTTAAAGATCGAAGATTTCTCGCTTCTCGAATGGACTGCTATGCATGGATCTTTAAAGTGCTTCAAATTTTTAAGGAGTAATAATATAAAACTATATAATAATGTTTTAGTACAAGCTATAAATGGAAGAAATCAAGAGATCATTAATGAGATTTTGCAGAGTTATGAATTAAAAAATGACGAACTTCCTATGTGTCCCCATGCTTGCATTTCTACACATCAAAACGAACTTGCTATTAGTTTAATTGAAAAATTCCAATACACAAAGCCAATTTATAATAATGATACATACAATTTACAAATGTTTTGTTTCATGATTTCTCGTCCAATTCGGCAAAATGACGTTATTCATCACGCAATAAATTTTGGTATTCCTGATTTAGTTGAAAGAGTCATTAAACCTGGATATGATGTTAATGCTAAGGATAAATTCTATAGATCTGCTATTACGATTGCTGTTTCATGAGGCTACATTAATATTACGAAAGCTTTAATTAAAAATGGAGCAAATGTTGATTCAAAAGATGGAGAAAATAATGCTCCGTTAATATTTGCTGTTCGCTTTAATAATATCGAAATGGTTAAGTTCTTATTAGATAACTATGCATTCGTGAATGCAAGGAATACAAATAACTGGACTGCTCTTCATTTTGCTGTAATTTCAAATAACCACGAAATTGTTAAATGTTTATTAGATCATGGAGCAAATGTTAACACACCTGATTTATGGAATGAGACGCCTTTGAAAATAGCTAAAAAGTAAAATAATAAATCTCTAATTGAGTTATTGGAAAATAAAGATCAAAAATAATATTATTTAAATATAAAACATTCTATTTTGTGTACCTGGATTAATAACTGTTATCCGAATGCTCAACAATAGAATCAGTTGCTGTGAGAACACAATAAACGTTATTAGTGAAAGGCGTGAATTTGGAAAACTCATTTCGAATGTAACTTGTGATTTCTGGCGAGTCTCTATCTGGAAGTTTGCTAAGATCAATGCCAAATGGAAGGAAATATTGATCGAATTCTGATGTGAGTTGGACGATATTGAAGAGTGCAGAATGCATTGAAGATGCAGTCTTGAAGGAATCAACAACACTTTGAATGCTGGATGGTGTTCTGTAGTTCTTCATTTCGAGAGACAAAGAAAGTATCAAATCTAGTCTTACGATGCCAAAATCCATGAAAATATCGTCAAATGGATGATAACGTATTTCTTTCTTGATGTCAAGATATTTCTTCAAATAACTTCAATACTTTGAACTATTTTCACATTGATGGCAGAATGTATCAATTCTATAACCAATGTCTGCACCAGCTTCAATAAATTGATCGGCACATCCTCTCTCGATTGCATTCATAAGCGGCGTTTTTTCCATTGATAATTGCATTTATGTAAGCACCACGAGAAACGAGACAGTTAATTTCTGTTAATTTCCATTGTGTAAACAAAGCTTGCGTAAGTGCCAATTTGGAAACACCAAAGTTATTAATAACAAAAATAATTTTTGACGGTTTCTTTTTTGATAATATATCGAGCAATTTCTTGAAAAGCGCGTCATCAATCGGTGTTCCCACAGGAAGAATTCGTTCAGACTGGATGACGGAAATGATCGCTAGAGCCGTTGTTTTTCCACAGTTCGCTATTTTTTCATATTCTGCTTTTTTGAAGCTTTTTTCTTCTAAAGTTTTGATAATGCTCATGAATTGTTTGTCTTTTAATTCACGGGATAACAATTCAACACAAAGATGAATTCTATGATCATTATTTGAGCAAAAGCAACTATATAAAAATTTGGTGCTAATTTGAGTGTAGATTTCTGGTCTTCCCATTGCTCAATGAGATAATATTCTATGGGTAGATTTGTGAATAAAATTGATTATTTCTGGAGTAACTATAACAAATTCAAGACCACTCTTTATAACTTCGAAATCACAATCAAGGAAATCTTTTGCTTACATGTAAATGGAATTTCTTGGATTTCTAAGAGCCAATCTTTTGTATTCTGGACTTGTAAACATAAAATCGAATTCTTCACGTGTTAATTGTGCAAATCTTACAAATGAGTGGTTGAATTTGGATTTGCATAATTCTTTAACGTCATAATGAATGCGGTTTGCTGGCGAGCAAATAATTGCAATAAATTTGTTTAATGTTAATGCCTCAGTATGATCTACATCTCATAAGCGGATAAAAATCCTTATCATTAGATTTGACAATTCTTTGGAAATAGCAAAATCCTCGAAAAACTTGATCAAGGAAGGATCGTTGTAGAGATAATGTCCCAATTTTCTCTGTGGAGTTTTAAGTAATCTTGGAAAGTTTGTGTTTAGCAGTAAGCTTGTGGTGAAGATGCAAGTAAACCTTTCTTAGACATAGCTTCAGTGAAATCTGGATTTTGAAACAGAGGAGTGTGATGGAAGTTCAAAAAATCAAAAGGATTAAATAAATCTAAAAGTTCTTTCGTAATTCCTTTCGAATTGATCTTAGAGATATCTGACATGTAGCAATATCTTAGAGAAATAAGCCTAACATTATCAGCAACACATGACGTATTCAAATAATGTTGGATTGCAGGAGAAATGAACGAGCAAGCTTTGCATTTAACCTCAATTTGTTCGATAGAAAGAACACTATAATACTCACGGAAGCATTTGTCAACAGCTAATGCAGTATTGGATCAAAGGATAAACATTAATCTTTGAAATCGGATGACCTTGATTGAATATATCGTATGCTGCTTGCGGAGTGACTTCACGCTCTACATGAGCCAAAAATGTTTTGTAAATTTGAGGATAAACTTGCTGGAATTCTTCTAAGGTGGCAGAGGAAATTTGGATTTTGTCAATAACAGGATGATTGACAATAAAATTGAGATGACTCTGCGTGATTTTGTATTGTATAGTTGAACATTTGTGTCAACATCTTTACTGGACAATCTTTCAAGAAAATATCAAGGATTTCCTCATTTGTAATGAAGAAGAATAATTCCAAACTGCAGAATGAATACTTTGATAAATACTTGCAAGTTTCGATCTGATTATCCATAATAGCATAAGAAATGAAATCTCTGAAATTAGAGAGCGGATTTGTTTGAGAAAGTGCCAACATTGCACGAATTGTATATGTTTCTGGGAAATAAAGTCTTCCTGGAACTTTCAGAATGTTGCTATATGTTTCGAGGAGCCAGTTATAAACATCATCGTGACGGTAATTCAAAACTGCTTCTAATAAGTCGCTAAAAACTGATTGATCAGATTGAGTGAGCATTCGAATATTTTCGGTATTGCCTCACACAGATGCAAAAAAAAGACAATTGTTTTGTGGATATTTGTTTAACAAGAAATGTTTGAAGCACTTTACAGCATCGTAGTATGCGAAGATTGAGAGATAATTTGCTTGAATTAATCCATTGTAAAATTGTGGTTTAGCATTCATATGAATACGAAAATCAACAAGAGTGAAATAATCAACATCATCGTTAATAATGTGATCAATCAGATCACCAGATGCGTGAAGTAGACTGTCATAATCCAATTTGATCTTTGGAAAGAGAGTAAAAATGAGTTTTCCAATAATTGATGTTGCAACATCCTGGAATGTTTCTGCTTCATAAAAATCCTTAGGATTGAGGAGTGTAATGTGTCTACGGAAATCTTCTGTGACATGTAATTGTTGACGCGCCAAAAATCTGATATTTTGTGGTAATTGCGTGTAAAGCTTTGCATAATGAGGAACAAGCTTTGGATGTATTAAAATGCATATTTCTAGTTCTTTTAACGATAAATTTACATTCGTTTCTTGAAATAGCCTTATTTCTATCGAGGAAAAAACAAATTAACAATGTCTTACAATGGTTGAATTTGAATGGAAAGAACACATCCAATAGATAACGCAGTGTCATTATTCTACATATATACAATGATGCAAGTTCTCATCTTTTCAATATCTTGAAATTTGTTGCATAAAGACAAATATCAAAACAATATGAATCAAAATATTTATAAAAATAAATTTGTGATGAAATTGGAAATATTTATAAGTCTAAACGTGAAATTCGATAAAATATTTTGATTAGCATAATAAAATACGCTCAAACTTAAGATATGTCTTCCTTATTGTTAAGCAAAAATATATTATCATGAAATAACTCCTAGAATTTGATAGAATGTGACATATAACTAAGATTAAGAATTTTGTCATGTAAAGTGAATATTTTTGTGTAAAGAGCCAATTGATTATATCTTTCAAAAATAACCTTAGCAAAATTTTAAAATGTCTAAAGCACAATCGATTAAAGTTGTTCTTCTCGGAGATTCATCATGCGGGAAAACATCACTGACCCGTGCTTGGATGCTCGAAGACACACCTACGAAGACAGAAGCTACTGTTGGCGCATCTTTTCAACGTCAATTTGTCGATCTAGACGATGTACAGTATTGTATTGATATATGGGATACTGCTGGTGATGAAAAGTACTCTTCTACAATTCCGATTTACTGCAGAAACGCTTGTGGAGCTTTTATTGTATTCGATCTTTCTCGTCCTGAGACATTCGAAAGTGTTAACAAGTGGATCGAAATCCTTAAGTCATCCGCTGGCGAAGTCCCATTCATTCTTATTGGAAATAAAGTTGACTTAATTAATGGCTGTACTGACATGTATCAGCCGGCTGTGAACTTCGGCATTAAGAACAATGTCCAGTACTTTGAAACGAGCGCATTGTCAGGAGCAATGGTTGAAGAAGCATTTGGTTCATTAGAGATATTAGCTGTAAATGCAATGAAACAGACGATTGACAAACAGAAATTTATAGATGTTCATAAGGATGGTGCTGTAACAGAGGAAGAGAAAGGTTGTTGTTAATTATTTTTTTTATTATTTTAAAGGTTTTATCTGTGTGTGTGGTTTACATGAAATATTTAACTTCTTTTTAAGTTATTTTCAGTATTCTGTGCATTAATTCGTTATATTTTGAAATAAAGAAATTTAATTCATAAGGTTTTTAGCTCGCTCCCTCCTAAATCAACAAAGCATCAACCGTTCATGACATTATTGATTCAGTGAAAATGATATAATTTTTTTGATAAAATATTTAGTCATGAAATTACAAAACAAACTTAATAACGAAATAAAACGTACAAAAACAACATATCAATTTTGATAGATAGTAAACATATTATAATAAGATTAGCAATGAATTGGCTGTGTAATACCACGTGGCTGCAGCTTCCTTCTAACGATCTTTGGTGTCGAAGATACGGTAATGCTATTTGATGAACGCGATCTTTTAACTTGATTGCAAACTCCTTGCTTAATTACTTCATGCAACAAGCGTGTGATCTTCTTTCTTCTGTACATAAGATAAATTGCTGCATCTTCATCAAATTCGTGTGCTAATAATCTCTGTTTTAATGTTGCTGTGTCTATTCCTGCTTTTTCGCATTCTGCAGCGATCTCTTCGTCATATGTGAATGAATCTAATGTGTTTGCCGAGCAAGAATTTTTCTTTGTGAATTTTTCCAGTTCTTCAGCAATAGAATCAGAAAACCATGGATGTTTCCTTATTTCTGAGATAGTTATTCTCTTGTCAGGCTGCTTGCACAGCATCTTCTGCAGAAGATCTTTCAGCTCAGCAGAAATGAATCTTGGAAAGAAAGGCTCGGAAAATGCAATTTTCTGGAGAATTCTCTGTACATTAGCTTCAGCATCATCGAACGGAAGTCTGCCAACAACTAATGTGTACAACAGAATGCCTGTGCTCCAAACATCCGCCTGTGTTGTATAGGCTTCTCTTTTGATCATTTCTGGCGGAACATAGGCAGGAGAACCACACGTTGTATTCAGATTCGGGTCATCCGCAGTAAAAGAGCGGCTGAAACCAAAATCTATTAATCTGACATTCTCGTTTTTATCAAGAAGCACGTTTTCAGCTTTAAGATCTCTGTGTGCGACCATCATATCGTTGTGAAGGAAGTCGAGGACGACGATTAACTGCGCAAAATACAATTTAGCTTGTTGTTCATCCATTTTTCCAAGCCTGTTTACAGACGCCAGAAGGTCTCCATTTGGCGCGAGTTCCATGGCGAAGTAGTGATAATTTGAGTCTTCGAGCTGCTCGTAGAATTGTGCGATCAATGGGTGATCTAGTTGTTTTAAGAAATTAGTTTCGCGTTCAAACCTTATTGTATTCGATTCTGAAGCGATTCTTTTCTTTGGAATGATTTTTACTGCGACTTCGACATCAGCTTTAATATTACGCGCGAGATATACGAAAGAAAATGAGCCAACGCCAATCTGCTGGATGAGCTTGTAGTTACCGATTGTCTCTGCGACAGAAAATTCTTCGCCATCAGGGATAAAAGTCATTCTCAAAAAATGATTAGCCAATAATTTCAATGGTGTTAACAAAATATTGATAGTGTTCTCTCAAAATATTTTTTTGCTAAATCTTTCACGCGCATCTCTATCTATTGAATAAATATATTCCACCATCAAATCAATTAATTCAATTTTAATTCAAAAATATATCCATTCATAAGAAAATAAGACTAATCTACAGTAAAATTTTTAAAATTGTATAGAATTTTCAAATATCAAAATTAAAAAACATCTCACATCTTGTATGACTCAATTACGATAGCAAAGCTTTGATACAAAAATGGCCTCAAAAGGATAAATCAATATATTGAACTTCCGAATATTAATTGCCAAATTCACTGAAAAACATTGAGCTATTCAACTAATGAACTGCATTATGGATTAAGAGAACCTTATGCTTGCCGTTGCTATCAATAAAAGAGTATGACACTGTAAAACAATCAATCAATGACACTCATTTAATATATAGGTATCATCTGATTTGGAATAGTATTGCAATGATATACATTAGCAATCCCCTTTCTTATTCAGCTTTATTTGATACATTGTTGAGAATCGTTTTATTGATTTTAAAACGAAGCCTCAACAGTCTTAATATCAATAGATATTGATCTGCTTATTAGAAAGGCATCATTAATTCTATGTTAAGAATGAATTATTTAAATCAAAAATAAATATTTATATTAAGCTTTGAGAGTTTGGATCTAAATTTTAATGCCTATAAAATATGCATTTCAGATTAATTGATACTCATTTTCATAAATATTTTTTTTCATATTAATATTTTAATGATATTGATGGCTACAAATAGTTTTTCCTTTATATAGGAAATAAGTAAATTAGTTGGTGTAAAACAAGATTCATCAAAAAGAAGAGAATAATGGTTTTGTCATGTAATTTGCCTTGACTTTTTTTTCTCGTTTACTCTTTTGAGTTTTGAGATTTTTAACGAGTGACCCCCTATAGATCAGATCTGATCTGATAAAACATTTATGTGCCTTTCTGGGGTTCTGTTTCCAGTGGTATCAATAATATCTCTGCAAACAAAGACCAAGCCGCTAATCCAATATTATTTTGCTTAAACAAACACTATCTTGTATTGGGAGATGATGGAAGCTCTTCTCTTATCTTATCTATTGTAGGTATAACTGCATGTTAATAATATAGATGTAGCCTATATTAAATCGCAGAATTTATAAATATATTAACAAAATCAATTATAATTAATACA